>QNGE01000069.1:57696-123968 GCA_008508345.1 Paragonimus westermani | reverse complement strand
GCCTCCGATCTGGCCGTCTGTCGTATTTCGCCTGCTCTGCCTCACCCGTTGCTCCGATCCAGTCGAGCGATGACTCATCCGGTCGCGCACGTTGTCCTTGATTCGATCGCGGCAGGCTTTTGAACGTACCTCGCGCCGCGTTGAGGTCTTCGGCCTAGCGTTCGAAAACTTGCACCTCCGACCTGACAATCCACCACAATATTTCACTCCCGTATGACGCATTATGATAGCAGGAGGAAGTTCAACAATCATACACAGTTTACTATATTGTATTACCGTGTTTGCAAAAGTTAAGATAAATGGGATCTATACAAGTCAAATGAGAATTTTCAGACGTAATAAAACCTTTTGAGAACTCTGACTAACGAATTCCATGTCTGTGAGATACAGTTGTGACAGTTCCAACCAAGCAGTTTAGAGAATTCAGAAACTGTTCCGAGATTGTGTAATTTACAATATGGAATCCGATAAACCAGACGGGTGGGAGGTGATAATGAGACATTTTAATAAATTTGGTCTTTCCAGAATGGCTGAATAAATGAGCGAATGTTTGGAGACCTCAGAACTGGGGTGAGAATGGGCAAGTATATTTGTATTAATGCACTTTTATTCTGCTACAAACATTCAAGATGTTTTGACTATCACAAAGTGAACTTGACCCGCACACGCGATCTCAGCCTCCATATCCGGCCATTGCGCTCTATGACAACAGGAATTTTAGTTCCTGTGATGTATACACTGGTAAGTATTTCGTCCGGAAAGCTATAACTGAGGTCTGTGCGCAGTTCAAGAGAGCGTACTGATCAGTGTGTTACTAGCAGCAATTTAAAGATCATGCACTAATTATACATACAAATGTTTTGTCATAACCAATTACTCATTGTGCTGTGTTCGACTTATCCTCCTGGTAAGGTTCATAGAAGCAGCACCGTTAACCGTAACCCTGTTATTTTAGATTTCGAGTCAGATTAAAGCCACGAATAACACTAAACCTACTATTAGTTTAGGGAATGTATTAGCGCTGAGCTTCGATTTGAGATTTGGTGGGTATTTTTTTGAATGGGTCTTCTTGAAAATGCATCTAAACGCAAGGGTCGAGTTCAGGTGTGGGTGATGTTGCATTAGCTACTGCACTTGTTTCTGGTTCCAGATTAGTTGATCAGACTGGAGAAATGTGCGTTTGCTTAAGTCCACCTGGTTCTGCATGTTGAACGAGAAATTTGGTGAACAGCATGATTAATTCAACAAAGCAGAGTGAGATAGTGTGGTGAACTGACGAAAGTCGCTACCTTCGATCAATCAATTGAAACTGTTGGCATACGGTACTAATCACAACGTCGTGTGCTGTGCTCATGTACTGGGTTTAGAGTTGGCCAAGCTATCCAGTACGATAGCGTGTGATGCTCATGGCCTTGATATGGATACTGGAAAGTGCATGCACGTAGGAGCTAGTGCTTTCTTGCCGCATCAAATTCATTTGGTTCATCCTCGTCTCATCCTAGGTGAGCGACTCAGAAACAAAGCGATTCCCAGCATTCTAGCCTCAGTTTTATTACAATGGTCCACCGTTTTTAATTAAACAGCAATTTACACGAATTCGTTCACGAAAAGAGCCAAGAATTCACGGCTAAATAGGAAAAAGGACAGTTCCAGTTGAGCTGGTTGTCAAATGTACGAGCAACGGCGCTACATGATTAACACCGTTGAATGACTGGTGAGTCATTCCTTCAGAATAACAAATTTGGATGGCACGGTATTCACCGACCAAACTTATTTGGGTATGTTCAAGTTGATCATTACTCATATTTGATCGCAGCCTTCGCATTCAGATGGGCTTTTCAGCCAGCCTCCTTCGAAAAGAAGCACTAGACTAGAGTTTCGCTCCAATTAGAGCTCATCAGTAGTGCATATCCTTGCCACGGCCGGGATTTGAACTCCGGCCATTCCAATCATGAGGCAACCGTGTTAACCACGGCGCCATTGATCTCACATTAGGCACGACCGAATTATCCCGGCCGTGGCAAGGATATGCACTACTGACGAGCTCTAATGAGAGCGAAACTCGAGTCAAGTGCTTGTTTTCGGAATAGGCCGGCTGGAAAGTCTATTTGGGTGCGGAGGATGCGATCAAATGTGAGTGATGTTCAACTTGAAAATAAACCAAATCCCCGACTACTCATTTTTTGGGTATGTTGAGATTAAAAAATGTGGTTTTTCAAAATTAATGGCTGTTCAGGGTATTAGGGTGTCAGTATTGTTAAGACTTACGCATGGGTAATGTGAAATGTTCATTCATAATCAGACATCTTCCAGAAAATTGGCAAAAGTTAATGCCTAGTTCGCAGCACAAACGTGTCATATATCAGGGATACACAGAATGGTCGGTAGAGAAAATCAGTGACGTTATAGTTGGTAAGTCTTAGTCGTAGAATAGGATTGTATGAGGAAGGATACATTATTTCACGTAATGTGATGACTCCGGGAGTGCGACACTACAAATTATGGGGAACAGATTAAGTAGCAGAATTTTCGGAGCTGGTCCCGTGCTTTCCGACCCTGTCGTGCCAAGTAGCTTGGATTCACCAGCCATCCACCATAGTGGCGTCCTGTACCACAGGTTTATCGCCACGGCCCACGATCACTTAGGGCTTGATGAACGAAGTTAAATCCAGTGCTTGTAGCTGTTTATAAGCCTCTTCTGTAAGTCTTTGGTTAAACGGTGGTGTCGAGTATATTGCTTGTCATGTGTGTGATGCAGCATGACTGAAGTATGTGATCACGGCTTTCTGGTTGACCACAATTACCACCACAGATGAATAAGTAGTTTTTTGATCACTTAAAGCACTGTGGACTCTAGCCAGTAGAAAACTGTCAAGAACGAATGGCACAAATGAAAATCTTGGGAAAAGAGCGATCTGGATGAAACAACCAACGACTGTGAATTAGAAAGCAAGCCACATTCTGAAGATGACCGTCGAATCACAGAGCTTGTCTATCCGCGCCACGTGAGTTTTATTCTTGGCTGTTACTGCCGCAGCCTGAAGGCGTACCGGGCTGTTAAAGACACTGTTAATGAAGCAAAACAGATTATGTTTGAACGTGTTTCTTGAAACTAGACTTTGATTGCAGACGCTCCTCCACTGTTGGTTTGCGCGGAATAGGGATGATGGCTGATAAAATTGGAATGCACAGACAGCCCAAGCGAACGAGGTGGTCGACGTTTGTTGTTGACGTTTGTTTCATTGGGGAAGCACTGTCGAACAAACGGACGCATTGTGCAGTTCACTGACTGAAGTGCATTTCAGTAGACTTGGCTTGTAAAATGCGGGTGATTTCTCTTTAGAACCAGTTGTTGTCTCAGCAGGGGTACACACTGATGCGGCTTTAGAAGCCCCTGGGTATCGTCATCAAAAACCACCCGCGGTTACAGCCAGTAAATTATGAACGCAGTGTCTTTTCAAGTGAATGGGATACCCAAGTAGATCACCGTTTCAGAGGTGATAACTGCGTGGACAATGTGCCGGTCGATGTGAATAGACTTCTCATCAATAATTCTCGTGCTATTCTTAAGGTCATCATAAGCTTCTCCCTTCGACCAGTGATCTTCAGTCTAGATAGCTCCAGAGCACTTGATGTGGATGCAAACTTCTCGGAGAAGCACGTCGAGGCATCAGCTAACAGGATCAGATCATCGGCGGAGGCGAGACTTCCCGCCACAGTATCAAGGAACCGGTAGCAAGCTCTGGTTGTTACCAAGCATGCGCCCCGTCTATTTCCATGGTGAGGAGAGGATGTGATAATGGGTCACGCTGACGACCAGTGCTTTGGGACCGGAGAACAAGATTTTCGAGAAGGGTGAACGTGTTGAGATAAGAACTAGTAAGGTAGTGTGTTAGTGGTGGAAGAGTACGGAAAGCCTGGGTCAATCTCATGATCAAGCCCCGCGAAACAGAAATATGTTCTCGTCGTGTTGATAAAAGACCCACATATCCTGTAACATGTTGAGAATAGGATCCGAATCGCTACATGAAATGGTGAAGTTGCCTCGAGACAGCTATCATCGTGTAGAAATGCAGCTTGAAGGGTGAGAACACACAAGCTTTCGCTCCGAACGCTGGCCAATAACTCCTGGAAACCACATATAGACGGCATGTTTGCGACATGAAATGGACCATTTGCAAAGAGTACCCACAGTTTCCTAACGCAGAATGCAAACGGCACCGCAGTGACGTTGGAAACGGAAACGGAAGAGCGCTCATCTAATTTTCTAGGCTGTCTTCTGAAGTTTACAATAATCAAACATTTCAAGCTTCCGCGTACCGTAGACTAACCCAGTTTGGTCGATATCTCAGCTTCAATTCACTGCATCCACACCGTATTACGAGGACAGACGGCCGGTCTCTCAGCATCACGACTATTAACGTTTTCATCAGTGAGCTCTCCATGACAAAAACGATTTTGCGAATAGAAGAAATGTTAACCGCTAACCAACCTCCAGATTTCTTCGTCAAAACACGATTGAATCAATGCCAACTTAGAGAAGGAGAAAGGAGCAGATATTTCCAGTATACCGTACAACTAACATTAACTGAATGAACATCTGAAAAAAATCGCTCCTTTTTGTCTAGGTACACCATCTGGACCGCATTTCGGAGTTATCTTACTCCATAGGGATTGACCGTTGCAGCGACCGTCGCGTTTCTCACTTTGAATCAGTTTTAAAGATATAAGATTGCAAACTGGCAGGTAGACTGTACGGTGTACTTCATTTTATTCAGTTGGGCCATGTAGACCAAATTGTTTGAATGTTATCTATGGCAAACTTATAAAACAGCTTCATCAGTGTGAATGATAGCCTAAACACTGGTGTGTGACACAATTTTCTGGACGAAAATCTACCACCAAAGGTATTTATTTAACCGAACTTTGCATTGTTTCATTATATCTTGTGTTGAAATGAGTTTCCGCCGCTACTATTTTTGTGTACCAGCTGCGACTAACGTCTAGTAAGTTAGCTTGTGTCTAACACCTCACACACCATGTCACACTGTGGCTTTTCATCTCTGTCCTACAATCTCTGATTTTTTCAGAAAATAATAATTCACTCATTCGCAAATTTTGCTTTCAGCTCCTGTATATCAGGAGGTTTAAAATGTATCAAAGGAGATAACATAGCTCATGCTAGCCAAATGAATCTACCGAGTAAGGTAGTCGTTCTGCACTGGTCATTCTGACAAGTTAAGATTTGGTAATTTGGGCCTCACGTCTTACACTCCCAAACATGTTATAGGGATACACCAGTTTCGTTACTTCAAATGACCTCGTCGTTTCGCACAGCTGGATCATAATTAGCCACAGTTTCCACTATCTTGGGAACGAGGAACCTCAACGGCATTTCGGTACAATAAAGGTGCGTTTGTAGTTGGGAAATCAGCATTTGCTGCAAAAAGACAGTTAAAAACCTTTGTTTTAATATTACACTAAAGCATTACTTTCGATTCGAATTTATACCATGTCTCACGAAATGTTTGGAGAACGCTTTCAGATTGGTGCATTCTGTTGTTATGATACGCATCATTTCGTATGGATACAAATCTGTTCTGTATTTGAAAGTGGCGTCAACCGAATGTGAAGGCCGGTTGGCTAATGAACATAGAAATGGTTCATATTACAAAAACTGAAACAATGTCAGTTGAGTAACTACGATTTGTGTGGACTGATTAAACAGCAAACAATCAAAAAAGCCAGCAGTGAGTGAAACAAACTGGACAGGGTAGATTTTTTTCACCCATTTCCGCGAGTCCTTAGCACAACATCCAAATTTCCAGAAATAAACCAGAAATAAACACTGTGTAGGTGACTATACTGTCAGAATCTTGAATAGTTACAAGGTGTATGTATGTCATATACGTAAAGTCGGTCTATAAGTTCGAAGGTATCTTAAAGCTGGTAAAGAAATCGTTGTTTGTACCTTCGTGTCTCCGTTTCGGTCGATGAAAGATTGTGTTGGACAACATGTAGGTGTGTTGTGAACTATTATATAGGTATCAGTTATGTATCCTTAGCGCATATATGTATAGTACATAAATGTATATAGATATATACTACACGGATTAACATAACGCCTGTGAACAATTTGACGAAAAAGCGATGATTTTTCGTTCACGATATGTGTGTATTGCTCGTGTTGCCGCTTGTCGATAAGACCATAGTCTGGTGAAATGTGGACACGTCCGTGGGTTGTAGATTGAATTTAATTCAGAATGCCTTGAACGTCTATTCGGCTGACATGAGAATTCCACATTCATCCCCACGCAAAGATGCAAAACGAAGTACATTTTCATTTCGTCAGAATCAGTGCGTGAGTAACCTGGCATTCGAAGTCAACATCTGTGGAGATTGAAAATCAAGTCTGATATGGAAAACTTTTCCGAGATTGATTAGTCGAGGTGGAATTGATATACTTGAAGCACCCCGTATATGACCTGTCGACAAAACAAACCCGGACCAACAACCAACTGTCATTGTTCGTTTAGCCCACAGCTTTCCGCTATGGCAAACAAGCCGATGCAAGCGTCATACATTAAGTTACAAAAAATGGGCGCCAATATCAATTTTAGGTCACTTTGACCTGTTTGTCACGGTACACATCACGAGATCCCGCGGATTCCGTAATCTCATGAACAGCGCAACCAATGTCCGGCACTGAATGTGAATGAGAGACCTCAACGAATAAATGCTAGGATGAGCTGCATTTATTCATTCCCCAGCAAGAGAGACCATGACATCGAGCTGACGTGCAATACCTGACCAGATTGGCCATGAAATCTCAATAGCAAAATGAGCAACTACAAACATGCTGCTCCCATGGGCTGAATTTGAGGACCGCAAGTGTGCAGAATTGCTTCAAGTCAACTGTATAGAGGTTTCATTGGTTGTGAGTCTCGTGGAAAATCAAGTATACCTAACAGCATAGAAATTTATACAGCCGAATTAAGACGCGAAATTTAAAAGAACGGTTTGAAAGGTATCGTATACCAAGGATGTATACCGGTAAACACTGTGCACAAACCATCTAGGCCGATGTATTCAAAATTTAGCTTGAGATTTTTCTGTCTACTTTGCATATTTTTCAAATCTTTCGATGAAACTCCTGAACTGAAGCATTTTTCGGGTTGCCGACCGATGCGAATTTTCACTGACGCAAAATTGTATCCCTTAAACGGCTACTTATATGTTCTGTTCTCCATCAGAACAATGATGAATGTTTGCAAAACGAGAGAAGAGACGGCACGAACAATCCTTATGTTGAAGCGTCTTTCTAGTCTGACGCCATTACGTTTGTATAGCTAATGTAGTGGAGAAATATTTCGATTGCAAATACCATACACTACAAGTTGTCCCGCTGATCGGACATACTGGAATGTTCTGGAACTTAGTCAACCCTATCTTCTGCGCGAAAATCCTGATAGAAAATTCTCAGTGGTCTACGAGTCATTTGACTACACGAATGATACTTGTAGTCCGTGTGATTTAACTGGGTCACACTGCATGTTCCACTAGTTGTTAGCGCTGTAGCGGTTAACTTGACGAGTTAGTGAAGGCGCCACGGGGTTCCGATACCAGGAATGAGGTCACTGTGCCATTCTCCAGAAGGTCATTAGAAGTTGACCGTAAATTTTTGTTTTGGCTAATTGTGATGAAGCGTACGATGATTTCATGATTGTGTACATGAGTGATATTTTCAGGCATGTTATTTGGTGGCAATCTAATCAAGATGAAATCCTGTTTGATCTGGTATTCAAAAGTTCACCTTTGCCCACTGGGGATGACTGCCTGTAATAGACTTCTAGATAAGTCACAGATGTTTTCTAGAATAAAGGCCAGCTAGTAATTGTCAGTTGACTTTAACTTACAACAAAGGAAGCTGCAGTAACAATTGAAAGCAACGTTTTGTCCTTGTTTGCTATGCTGCTTTTGATACGTAATGCAGAGTCCTCCAGTATGTTGATTCATCATGTTACTTCTTTCTGTTTGACGGAATAAGCATCCAAAGTCCGCATGTAATTTTGTTATGATTTGTGCTCTATGAAAGCACTGTGCGTCTTCAAGGCATACTTCAATCCACTGAACATAGACCGGGGAAGTCGCCGAACACTGAATCACGCAAATCCACAGTAATGTTAATTAGTCCGAATCGAAGATTCTTCAAGAAAACTTGGACACAATCGATGGGCCAGTGTGAATCCGGTGCCTAAATTTCTTTTGGACCAGTGGAACCAGCAACAAGGTCTAACACGGAAGTTTATCATGAATGCGCCTTCCTCTACTTTAACTCTGAAATTTTCTGGGTGATTTCGATGTCAGTAAGTCGATAGCACTTGGCACATTTTAGACGTTTCCTCCGATGATCTTCAGAATTCACCCAGTATACCTTTTGTAATGTATACCTTCGATGTTCAACTGCTAATGTCATTACCGCAATGATTTGGGAAAGAGACTGATGAACAGAAGCCTTCCGGAGTGCATATGATGAATTGCAAGATTTATTTGTAAGGGCTTGCTTGATGTGGCGTGTGTCGTGTGCTTGCTGATTCCAATAAAACTTGTGAGCTTTGTGTCTCAGAAATAAATTCACCTGTCGGTTTAGTGTGGGCCACGTATCTACAGTAAATTGGAGATGAGCCATAGCCTATCATGCTCATGCAGGCAACAAGACTCTCCCCCCGTAGCCAAAGTCAGTCAGATCAGATAAAAAGAGATGTACTAAAAGTTGATTCAATTGTATCGTTCACCTACTCAAGTCAAAGCCGTCATTGTCAAAAATAAATTCCGAAAAATTAACGTAGTGTTTAGTAGGAAATTCAAAATAATTTCGCTTATCGAATTTTAGGTTCGACTTATTAAAACCTTCTGTTTTCGCGTCACAATCAGTACGTGATATGGATGTGTGGATCAGTGATTGACAGTCAAATTTAAGTACTTTGTTTTTGCGTAAGTGAGTTTATCAAGATAGGAAGCATGCTTATGTTGCAACAGGCAATCAGATCCTTTTGCTCACAGCAGTCAACACCATTAATCCAACAGATGCAGAGGTTTATTGTACAAAGGCTTAACGGCCTCACAAAAGGAGGTCACATTGTTATAGTCATTCTTCAGTCCGGAATAGTTAGCCAGATCGTTTTTATCTTGAAAGCGGAAAAGAATCGTTTCCAACCTGATCGAAAATGTGATGGGAGCCCATTGGTGTACAATGCTAAGGTGAAGCAGTTTCCGTGAGCTTGCAATCCATTTAAGTGAGCAGTGAGTTCATAGGTTAACAGCCCTCAGGATGTTGACTGGCAAAACAAATTAGGTGGACTAGAATCAACAGAAACGAAAGTTACACTAAACACGAAACTTTCCTACATTCGTGAAAGTCCTCCAATCATATGTGGGAAGTCTGGTTTCAGAACAGATTACGCTGATGTGTATGAACAGACTAACATTAATCACTGCACTACATTAACCTCGAAGCAAAAGGAAGAATCATTCTTTCTACACATGGCCGTTCTGTGCACTAAATTTGTAGACGATTTGTAGCGTCTAAACGGTGTCAGCGCTGCACAACTTCGTACAGAAAACTGGACTGTACTTAAAAAGTTCAAACATACACAGGAAAATGATTTACCAAAAACTACTTGAGAAAAATGACTAATAAAGCGTTTTGAACTTGAAACGAATAATCAACATCTTGTCGTTTTCTGGTTCATAGTAAGCGTGGCTAGATGTGTGCTCTGTACAGTCCTTTGCATAGAAATCGACGACCGTGTAACTTCTCTAGGAATCTGGGTTGCAACTTCCACTTGGTTACTCTGTATGTGCGGTACAATGTTTACTAATATGGGATGTCCGTTGCAGGCTATACACTGCATTATACAGCCATACAACTCAATGCATGTATACATAATCATAACAAGCTTTATTCATTATTCTGACCCTCGTGGTAGATGGCCCCAACTCCTTTTGTTTAAGTCAATAGAAAAATCGACGTGCTTTCCGCTCTGGTTGTTTTTAGGTGTGCCGGCTGAGCGTGAGTCAAGATCACACTTCTTGTTTTGTTGTAGGTCAGTGCTAATTACATTTTTCATTCCTGAATACTATTGAACAGATATACGATTTCTGTTGAACTCCTTCTGTAATCTCTTACTTCGATGTCTGCTAGGATTGTAGTTTGAATACCCTGCACAAAAGAAGTCCAGGAAAGTCGATGGACACATTAAAGGTGGTCACATGTACCCCACTAGACCTCTACAACCGAATAGCGTATTATAGATGAAAAGTTTGTGCAGTCTTGATAACAAGACTATACAGCGAACACGTTTTTGTTTATATAAATTGAACATCACCCACAATTAATCGGAGCTGCCACATTCGCATTGACTTTGCAGTCGGCCCGTTTCGGAACACAGTCACTAGACTGGAGTCTGGCTCTTGTCACATCTCGTCACTAGTGCATAACTTTCCATGCCCGCAACGCGACTAGAACCCTAACCACTCTTCATTGAGTCAGCCGTGTTCACTACCGCCTGTTTAGCACTGCGCCAATGGGCACGATCGAATTATCATATGTGAACGCTGAACCAGCTTCGCTTGTCAGTAATGATCAGGTTACACGATCGTCTCCAGAGCACGCACAGTAACTCCAACTGATCACCGCTCTACTAGGACCTCTGTGCAACTTAAAATCACACAAATCATTCACTCGGTCAGCCATACTTTGACTACTGATCAGTAGCAGTGGGTTGTATTCTCGTTTTTCAAGGGCATTTCAGTCGACCAAATCCCAATATTAACTTGAACATCAAAATAACTGTGTAACTCGCGCATTTTTTGAAAATGTGACTCTTTACTGATATGATGTCTATCGCGGACCAGTTAATCACAATTCGTCCGGTTTTTCATTTTTCAAAAATACTAATTCAGGTTAGTAAAACGATGCATTTGAACGTCGTAGGAAGCCACTGATGCAGAAGATGGCTTTTTTTCCGCACACATTAAACCCGAACTACGCGTTAGCCACAACCGCACAGAATGCAGTGGATTTATTTTTCTATTCGGGGATACGAACAGCTACACTGATGGAAACGCTCATCCATAATTCCTACTGTGAAAATTTGCAAAATTCTGTGGTTTTTAAAGGAAGCCAAATTGCTGCATCTTCAATTTGTCTCAACTTTAAACGGAGAAAAAACGGTACGTAGCTCGAGTGAAAATTTTAAAAAGGAGTCACTGAAAAAACTGTCAAATTCAGTCGCATTTTCACAACAGCTCCATGTTTGTTCCAAATTAATCTCAAAGATAAAACAAAAATCAGATAAACCCTTGAATATTACTCGACCCTCTATAAATCCTCAGTGATAAAGGCAAAACGGAAAATGTGATGTTGACCATGAGCTCTGAAAGTAGGTTCAGTCAGTGGAACAGTTTGCCTACTCAAGATAAAACGGTATCTAATTAAGACAATTTATGAGAAAACTTGATTGATCCCAGACAATCTTCCGGGCACCACTTGGGTCGTGCTAGGAGCAATCAGTTCGGACGGATATCCAGTAGTTCGCGAGCGTTGAAACTGTAAATGATAGATGTTTAATAATGGCCCATTCCTGAGGTGATAACAGGAATTAAGTAATTGTGAATAACTCGTTAAAATACTGCTTCACAAAAACTCGATTCAAAGTAAATGGGTTCTTCTTTGATCATTGGTATCCTGGTCTTTGTCCCTCAATCACTTGGACGTTAGATACCAAACCCACAAGTCGTGTGAAATCGCATGAAGAAAATCATTGCCCAGTTCATATTATGAACTAACCCAACGTAAGAGAAACGAATGTCAAAATCATTCACCTCGTAGTCAGGTCACTAACTAATCCCATACAACCAGTTTCATAATTATCTTCCTTTAGTTAGGGCTGAAGTTGTGTACCAGAAATTACCTTTACTCCGGGTAGGGAGGAGATGAAGCGCGCGCATCAGATGTTTACTTTTCCAAGTTTTATTTCATCTAAACAAATCATGATTTGTGTGCGTTTTAGACGATCCATGTGCTTTGTACATAAATATAAATCGAATCTTGCAACCGTATACAGTGTATAAAAAAGCGCTATAGAGGTTACACAAACAGTCGAGTTAAATATACTCGATATCATGACTGAAGACCGAATAGTTAGCGTACGGAACATGCAAATGGTCTCCAAGATGCTGCCAACGACAACCATAAGCGTACATTAGTGCGTTCTATGTGTGTAATAAACTCGTTCAGGTCAAGTTGTGCACGGCTACTACCCAACAAACTGAAGTGAATTGAGTAACGCGTGATCCAACGTAATTCATCATGAGCGTAGCTAGTCACCAGAAGCATCTAAACTTGAAGTCCGTGCAGTCCTAAAGAAGTAAACTTGTGAACAATCGCAACGCTAGTAAGGAGTGTGTTATGCTCCTGTTTAAGTCACGCCCAGTTCGATCACTACTCACTTATATCAACATGTTATTCTAGTTGGTAATTACATAATCAAAACCCTTAAGATGCAAATGTTCCGTCAGTACAGATGAAATGGTCTTTGCCTCCTGGATATATTGTTTTTCAGGACGAAGCAAGTTTTTAGGGAACAAGCGACCAAACTGCACAACATTTTTGAATAAGCTATTCACACCGATCTCAATAACGTAATAATTTGTTTTCATCATGACATAATGAAATCAAACAAGACATTTTGTCAGGAGACAACGACACGGCACAGTGACAAAGCCAGAAAACTGAGAGGTTTCAAGCGACGCTTATTGTTTTCGCACAGTGATTATATACGTCACGTCAATGCTTCGTCCATCGGCTCATGCTGGTTCCTACCGCATCATCGCGTTTCAAGCGGTCACGTGGACGGTTACAGAGATGTGTGTGAATTCAGTCTCATAGATCGTGGACCACCGTGGTCAGGAGGTTGGATCGATTAGGCCTAGCAACCCTAATGTAAATGCGCATACACCTCCGCCTTACACAAAGCCAGCTAGACTGGTTGTGGTTTCACTAGTGTATTGTGCTCGTCTGCTCACCCGACTCGGTCAGGGGGTATGCTCATCTGGATTGCGGATTTTGTTGCGTGGTCTACAATTTCGATAGGAAATGTATTCAAAAAAGTAAAGGCCCGATACTCTGTGAGCCCTACACATGTGTTTTAACAGAAAACACGACTACCACATTGTACATGCCGATCGGTGTAGAGAAAGTTCATTTGTGGCAAACAATATGCACAGTTTCTCGATCACTTGGCAAATTCCTGTTGTAGGACAGTTTGTTTCGATTTGTTATTAGCTGGCTGTCATCACAATATTGCTCAGAAAAACGTGACAGTGAGAATACGCATTCGGAATTGTTGTCTACACATGGGTGGGTTTGAAAGCTATTTGGAATATAAAATCAGATCACATGATCTAGCACGAATTAAGGATCGTCAAACATAAAGCTTTGAGTAATGATCCGTTCTTAAAGGTCAGGCTTATCCAGTTCATGGAGATTCGGCTGATTCTTGAATATCGGAAGTTTTCTTTGCTATCTTGACAGAGGTCGTTAAATAAAAATCTTGTACACCGCGTTAGTGAATCCCATATTATGCTAATCATTCATAATCACTTGACTGCTCGAACGCGTTGTTCACACTTGAAAGACATATATCTATATATCCAGCTAGTATATACATGTAAATATACAAGCCAAACTTTCCCATCACACGTTTGTATCATGTGCACGCAAACCTAGTCAGTTATTCCATTTTTAATTCTCACTTCCCCGGTACAATCGAATGTGAGGTTGTTTTGTTTTCATATTTCTGCCAAATGCAAGGGGTATACTGTTTTTCATAAAATTACTGTCTGGTACTGTTTTGTCAAACGTTTAAGCGCGACCTATTTTCACCCTGTTATTATCTGTGACAACTGTTCCTGATCATTTGAGACAGCTATCAATTCATCTCCTGTGCTTCAGCATGTCTTTTACACGATATCCTTCGAGTGATCGTTTTATATTTGTCTACGTTCTTCGATATTTCTGGCTACATCTTTTGAATGAACTGTTACAATGTTAGCAAGACAAACCAGGTGCACTCGCATATGCAGTACTGTTTCTATTATAATATTATTAATATTGTTCCAAGACTCTTTATTGACTGCAACAGTTTTTACGGACAGGTTTCTGTCTGATTCTGCTCATCTTTTTCTATGACAAGTTTCAGTCATTTCTCACGTAATCCACAATGTCAAAGGTGGGAACACTGTGGATAGGTCAAGCAGTGTTTTCCTATGATTAAGCTGAAAAGTGGGGCATCTACATCTCTATGATTGCTCACTAAAGACTGTAAAATCTATCAGATTGGATTCGAACCAGGAAGCTTATTGAAAGTAGATGCGAATCTTCCGTTGCTATGCAAATTGTACGGTTCTGCAATACAGGGATGATAGTCTATTCTGTCTTCATGTAAAGAATTGAAATATATTTTCCGGTAGAAACTACTTTCACATATAAATGAAAACACGCACTGACCAGTTTTTGGAAGACCTCAAATCAACTCAGTGTGTTGGGTTGGTGCCAGGTCAGCAGTGAATGATATGTAATACCTAACATGCATGTTATCAAGCCTCACTGATGGTGGCAGCGACCAACATTGCATTGAAAGATTTCGTGAACCTGTGTCCGGCACAGTCCGGTAAATGTTGCGCAAATCCTTGTTTGTATTTGATAATCGGTTCTACCAAACTAGAAAACTCTGCAACTAAATTACTATTGACAGTAGGTATGTAACTGGACGAGTGGCAGCACCGGCAGATTGAACGAAAATATGGGAGGCAAACGCCTTACCAACAACAAATGAGTGATTATCAATTCAGTCATGTGTGTTGGTTGGTTGAATTTGAGTTTCTGTTAACATACACATACGAGCACTTTAAACGGAAAAATTAAAGCCAACGTATTTTCGAGCACATTTAATTTCACCACGTCCCCATGAACCGGTTTTTCAAATTTGCTAGATAACCGGTACGCACAGCCCTAAGCAAATCGTGCAAGATTACCAATTCTGGCCTCAGCATATCCGCTTGCCTACTCGCGAGGTGTTAGGTCTAAAGTATGTTTGTAGTCATAAGGGTCCAAGAAGTGATCATTCCGTGGCTAACAGGTTATTAAGCCCTTAACAGTGCGCATATAAGGCAACCATAGAGAATGAAGAAGTTTCAGTTCAGGAGCCACAGAAGTAGTGTAGCCTGCATTTCTGATTATTTCAAACATAGTTATTATTTACCTCTTTTTCCAACAATGGAAAACTCGACCAAGTTTCGTAGGTACAAAAAGATATCATTAACAATGGAAGAGTTCGACATAGAGTCAGCTAACGATCAGCTTCTCCTGTTCAGACCAGAACAATTTACTTCATTCTTGTTTATTCGCTGGTGGCCTGACGTCTACGTTAGCAATAGGGATCAACACTTACGTCACAGCTAAAGATAGTACATTCAAGAAAGCATCGGGACGGCGTGATACCACATAACCGTTAGGAACGCTGCAGGAGGGTCAAGGAAAAACACCGCCTGTTGCTCAATTAGACACCGAGTATGAGTTTTACCAAGCCATCTCAGTTTATTAAAGGAACAGTGTACTTTTCATAGACAGCCAGCAGTGTACATTATTTACTGTTATTGTTCAGCAAATATATCACGTTTCAGGTTACTGATGGGTAGTCGAGGATTAAGTAAATTTCAAGTTGAAAATCACTCACACTTGTTCGCAGCTATCGTATTCGGACAGAACGTCTAAGCAACAGCTCTGAAAACAAACAATATTGTGCCGCCACCGAGGACTCCCACAATAGAAGACAACCGTAGTTAAATAACTGGTAGGTGGAACACAGCAGAATCGTTTCTGATACATGGGCTTGAATCAGTTTGGGCAAACTATTGACTGAACTCGTCAAAGTGTGTTAACTTGCAAAGTCTACCATTCAGAAGCCTGAGATCAGTAGACACGAGTATTACCAGATGATTTTAACGTCGTCGTGACGTGACTCAACCATTCACTAGACTGTCTTTTCATGCTATTGTATTCAGCACGTGCGGACAATTTAAAACGCTCTAACACTTTTTCTTCATGGCTGAATGGACTCTTCTAGCAAGCAAAGTGACTCTTATGAGGTTCTTAGCCACAGTGAGATTAACGATATCTCACTAACAACCCAGAACGGAACTAGACACAGGGAGGTAATGACAAAACAGCTAAGACCACCCTAATAAGTGAAAACTTGTCAGAAAACTTGACAGAAAATGACAAAATTGATGGATTTTACACTGTGTGTACACAAGAGTCATAGTGATTTTAGTTCGGACAATGCCTTGGGAAAATGAGAATTGCTACTTAGAGTAACACTGCAAATGTTATCACCCGTTTCACTCAGCGAAATATTAATGAAAAGGGAGGTCACATCGAATGAGCACATGAATATATTTCGAACATCTAAACCGTCTATACAACTTACAAGTTCAAGGCTGTCTTTCAAACCGTACTTACTGAGAGTTTCTCTGTCCAGTTCCAACAGATCGTCTAGCCAGCGGGCTAACTTTTGTTGCGGTGCATTGCACATTGAACTAATGGTCGAAGTGGGACATTGGATTTGTAGGTTTTGGGCAATCCTTACATACACGGCATTCTTGTGCGCACTGGCTTCAACAACTTGCATTGGTCTGCAGCAATGAAACCGTTTATCCTCAGTTTTTCTAACCTGCAGATGATTTCTCTCTGCAACTTTGGACATTCTCAGGGGTGTTGTTCGGCAAAAATTATGAGTGTTACCGAGAACTTAAGACATGTTATTCATATATGTCGTTTTATCAATCAACACAACTTCTGAGCCTTTGTCTGGAAGTAATACCGCCAAGTTCTCTTTTTGTCTCATTTCCTTCAAGTTTTGAAAGTGTGCCGGTGACAACAGACCATGAAGCTTTTGTTTGCAGTTTGGGTGTTGATAGGCAACATCCACTAACTTTGCCTTCGGCCAATTTCGATTTCCGTCGGAAGTTGGCGGATGTTGCTGAAGTTGATCGCAAAGATTTTCGAACTGCGCATACCAATCACGGTCCCCAATTTTTTTTGGTGATATGATATATTTCACTCCTAATGAGCGGGCTTCCATTTGAGTCCGTATTAACGTTCCTGGCAATGGACTAGTATCCAACTCTTCAAAGAATGAAGTCTTATTTGAAGGTGAACAGAACAAACATCCAGCAATTTTACCACGTTCACTTTCGTAAGTTGTAGAACAGTACCGCAAAAATTCATATATTTGATTCAACAATCAATCGGTAGGTCATTCACAATAAGCCACAACTGCCCTGGTAGACAGCCTTCCTATGTTTTTCTATCTCCGTCTCCTTATCTGTCTGTCCAATCCTTCAAGCCATGACTTCCTCCGTATATAAACTAATTCTAATGTTTACAATCAACTACATGAACATGTTTGGTCGGAATGTACGAAATGTTACTCCGGAGAACGTCACATGATTTACGTCTTCTCAATGGCTTATTCCAAATAGCTCACTGTCGCTCAGATCTCTCGCTTTTATGGCTCGGTAAAGGAACAGTACGCATTCTCCGTGGACATTTTTTGTAAAAATTCTAACTGTGCTTGCAGAATGTCCGCTGCATACACCATTACTGCCGTTTCGGTGGCACATCGCGTTAGATTTCCCTCTTGGTTTAACAAAGAGACACTGTCAGAATGAATGTTCTGACCACTCCATCTCTGCTTCCTCGATAAATGTTTTCATGCTAAACCGGATTCTTCGCTTCTTATTATGTGAACACCCACAAGATTTGCCTCATTGTTGTTATCTGCGTATCTGTTCAATCTAGTATGGTTATTGACTGGGTTACAAGCTGACGTAACATTGTTCACGATGAGGTCATCAAAAAACGGCACAAAAACCTTCACTTACTCATTACTTATGGAATAACGTCAGTACCCGTTCATCCCTATGTGGACAGATCTCATTTCGGAACAAAATGTCAAATGTTGCTCGTAAGAATTGATAGTATTTCTATCGGGTTTAACTAATAGTTTTTTAGAAGGACTGAATCACTTAAGCTAGTGAACTAACTTGCACACAAGCAAAAAACGATAACACGCGAACTAAAGGAACTTATGATTCCCTTTTAAATGTTAAGAACACCGACTGTAGTCTTGGCGATCAAGTGATGCCTACCGTAAAAAAAATTCACCGTGGTTATGTTTTTTTAGGAATAATGAAATCTGCGCTAGTTGGTTTGACAGTATACACAGAATAGCAGTAAGATAACAGTTGTCTGTTTAATTTTATTCAAGTATCAGCAACATACCAATGATCAACACCGGAAGCATCATAGACAATGATATTTATATTTAAACATTTGCCGACTGTGCATACTCGGAGTAAGTAAGACATTCGTGAGATTTAAATATAAATGAACACAGATGAAATATGTATCGGCCTTTTCAAACATTATTTGTAAAATTTATGCCATCGAATCTGAAAGAACCACGACTATACAAAGTCCCAGACACTGTTGCGCGTTAAATGGTGGTCACATCTAAAAGTGTACCGGTTTCTCAACAATGTAGACAACAATGCTATAAACGAGAAGTGTTTGAAGACATCTGTCTTACAGTTACTGAAAAACATGAGCAAAAGCTTTTGGTAATATTTCCGTTAAGGTTCAAAATTAGGAAAGAAATTATTTCCAAAAAGTTGTTGCAAGCTTTCAGATTCAAGGAGTAACAGGAAGAGCTTGTGTGTTGACTGTTGAACGTGACCTCTGACCTGAATACCAGCAAAGCAACACTAAATAAGTTTAATAGGTATCGACTGGAATTGGTCACATTTCCTTTTTTATCGATTAAACCACATTGACCTTGACAAGAAGATAGGATGACCATTGCATGTGGGTTTAACAGATGAACTGTAAATGTTTTCGGATATGAGAGATCCCGTGAATCGTGCTGTTTCAATGTTCACAGGAACCTTCACAGTCTTCAGGTTACCTTTGAATGATAGTAAACCATGCAATTGTTTTATAAAAAGCGAACATGGAGTGGGCTCGTCTAGCATACCTTAACAGAAAAGAACAATAGAAAGACACTGCGAACTTGTTTCATTCGACTCAACTAGACCAAATTTAAATAATGCACATTTAATAAACAAAGCTGATTTGTATGCAGTAGACGGAAAGATTGAAGCCTTTGAACAAAGCTTATTTTGAACTATGAGCAAACTCACGACAGTAATAGACGGAACAACCAATTGTGCATCTTATATACTGTGATGATTAAAATACGTTTCTGTGCGTTTCAGCACTTCGTGAAGCCTTCATCCAAATGGCTGCCGTCGGACCGGTGGTAGCTCATAGAAGTTCTTTAGTTATGCAATTCCACTTGGTGGACGTGAAAGTATATCGCGATGGAAACTGCAAGAAACGTTCCTGAAAATCCAGTTTACAAATAGGTAAGCCGATAAACACGCCACTATAAGTGTGAATGTTGCACATTGTGCCAGCTTAACTCCTTGGAAAAATCCACTGTGGATATATTCATACTTTATTCCGTAAAATCATGTGCATGTTGCCTCATTGCTCACTCCTTGGCAGGTCATTCTGACTGATTAATTGCTCCATTTTTCTCTTAACTATCTTGCAATGTGTATTAAGTCAAGATGCGTTCTTCCTCTCTCTCTCTCTCAACAAGTTATTTCAGGGTAAAGTTACCTGAGGCAATCGTCGATCCAAAGAGAGCGCCAGAAAACATTGTGCTTGTCGGAACAAAATAGATTGTCTGGAAAGCACATTTACGTCATCAGCAAAAACAGCGTAACAAAACAAGACATGTTTTCCGTGTTTGATCAACAGCTTAATTACAACACAGTGAATATGGAAACAGTAACCAAATGGAGTGAGAAAATCGATCAGTAGACCTTATGGACTGCGTGTTTGTTATCAGTTACGGAGTCATTGCACCTAATTATGAATTAGCTCGAATGCAGGCCAGTGTTCACACGAAATTGTTCTGAGTGCAAAGGTCACAGTTTTAGAATCAGATATTCGGTAGCGGTCAAAACCCGACATTTTTCCACCTAGATATTCACAACTCACTTCACTAAAGCGTGTTTTGATTCGATTCCGCTTCCTTGTTTACTACTTTGAATATGCAGGAGAGTATTGACTGGCTGTGTGATTAGGTCGACCGTAACAACCAAAATGTGCGCATCGTAAAGGATGGGACGGGAGTACTGCTGCTACTGTGCACCAGTAACGTTAATCTCTTCTTTGAAAATACCATCTACAGACAAAGAGATGAGGTGGCAATCAACTAACCTCCAGGCAACCTACTGGGTAAATTTTTCATGAACGAACCGACTACTAAACAATTTCAGTGAAGTCTTTGAACAGTTTGCATTCTATAAACGCCAAATTGGTGATACTTTTGCCTCCTCAATGAGGATTTGGCAACCTTTAAATTACCTATAACCGTAGTAAATTCACGAAGAAGTCAAACAACAACGGTCAAGCGAATTTTTCGAATGTCAGCTTACAGAGAAGAGAGGGGACAGTTCGGTCTAAAGAAGTGTGGACAGATGACAGATTTGATTTGATGACAGATTTTCTTCGGTTTATTCAACCACGATGTCTGATCTCAAAGATCTGGTCACACTTGATGGGTTACTCTAATCTACGCCTTAAAAAGCATCTCAGAGAGGAGAGTAGTTTTAAAACTTATACACTTACCGGCTAGTGAATTAGTTCAACTAACTGACTTGAATTCAATGCAAACTTAAATAATGTTGAAGAATAAATTCGGTAGAGAGTTCTGGCTGATCAGGAAAGGGCAGATTTGACTGATCCTACGCGCTAGAGAATATTTTGTCAGTGCGAGATAACCGAGCAGAAAAGTATGTTTTCTCAGCTTCCTTAAAACTGTCGATTTGATGATCACACACATACTCCCTAGGGGGTTGATCTGCTCATAAGTAACTCATTCAACTGTTACCGGAAAAACAACTTGATCTATCCAGTCAGCGTCTGACAGCCCGCAAAATTAATGAATGTTACGAAACAACACGCACCATATCTTTCAAAAAGTTGACGGCTAAATTTTGTGCGATAGCTCACACGTCCGTAAAACTGAATTTTTCTCACAAACTGGATCTCGTGCTCAAGTGTAAGTTTCAGGGACACAAAGTATGCTTTCATTCTTACGCACGTTTTATCCATGAAACAGACACAAGCTGATCTCATTCCATTCAGTCATTGAATAAAAAACCTTCATGAGCTGAACGCGTATATTCTTTAGATTGCTGTAATGCACGTGACAGCGTTGGAAAAAAAGGCTACCTCAAATTCTCAACATCTGTGTTCATCAGTCTTTAACAAGCAAACCTTTAGTTGAAGGACTAACACAACGTAGTCAACTTGTTCGGACAAGCCGCCGAGCCCCCCATGCCACACCACTGACGGTGATATTATTACGTACCATTATATCCGTTTTCTTGTTTACAACCTATACGATATTCAAGCCAGTTCATGGACATGACGGTAACGCGGCATCGTGCATCAAAGTATCCGACCAAATTTCTTTTGCCCGTCAACTTAAGCGGGTAGTCCAACTAGGGAATTAGAACACAGTCCTGTATTCAAATCAAATACATCAAACTGTTACTGTCATTCAACAGATGTGGTTAGTATAAGAATCTTCTGGTGGAATACCTTTTCTGTCTTACAATTCCTGAGCCATGTTTTAGGTTGATTTTTATCATGTGCGTGGTAACCACAATGAATATTACCATGACTTCACCAGATAAGTTTGAAGATGTTTACGCCAAAGTCTGATGTCGGCTTGACAGGTGCGAAGTTTGAAAGTACTAGGCCCCTACCATCAATTAAGGTTTTCAACAATCAGTGGGCGTGTTCTCCCCTATAATGTGAACCGTTCTGTCTCTTGTTCCTAGGCTCGTTGCCAAAGGATTGCTTGTATTGTGCTGGCCATTCAAAATATACCTCCAAAACCCCAGTTAAACCTAATTGAAAGCATTTTTGCCAGCCAGACTCCTTTCTTCGTAAATTTTTTTTACATGACTCGGCTTTTCTCCAGCTCGCCCTCAGTAGAATTGACCTAATCAATAAGTATTATTACCAGTTCTGTAAAGTCGATTTGCGTCCTATCTACAAAATGTTTCCCGATAAGCAGTAGGGGATGTTGTTTAGTGAAATTTGAACATTATTGACTGTTTTCAGCTCCTCTCGCATTTTCGCATACTTTCTGAGCAGACAGTTCTGAGAAGATGCACTGTATATTTGTACTTGTTACAGCTGGGTCTTGATAGCCAAGAGTGTGCGCTACTGACGATTTCTACCAAAAGCTGAAGTGTCCTTGAGTAAACCAGAGTTGTAGTCTAGTATGAACTAGAGGAAATATTTGTAACGCCGATGCGTTAGTGGTAGCAGATAAATAGATTTCGAACTTGACAAGTTTCAGATTTGTACAGCGGAGCCCACGGGGGCGTAAATCGTCAAGTACCATCCTTCTATCCATTCTGTTCTTAAGAGCCTTCTTTATGATCAACCAACTGACATTGACCTCGGATGAAACCACTCACTGAAGTGCTGATGATCACTCAGCACATTAACAGGTTGGTTAGGTGAACTGATCACGTGACAGATACGAGGTGCTCACTAATCAAGCTAAGCAATAGTGGACTTATTCTGATTATGCCTACTCGCATCAAATATGTGGAGAGGACATATATTGAGAAATTTTAACAGTCCGTTCACTTTTGTTGACCACAACCTTTAAAGATTGAAGTTAGTAGACGGTCACGGCTTAACAAAAAATGTGGTGATTGTTGAACAGTGACGTGGTGGAACATGCAATATCGAGTATGGGAAATTTGCCCGGGCGCTTTCGAAATACAGTGAGCTGAACGGCACCCGAGCATCAGCATTGTTCGCGCGAACGCTAATAACTCCTCGGTTCAACGAAAACAACACAGGACGGAGTCAACGATTTGATCTATCCCCAAATTCTGTCTAGCGATGGAGGAGGGTAGGTCTCACCTTGGATTTTCAGTTATTGAATTCTCTTGAGCCGTCACTTTCAGTATCTACCAGGGTGGGTGGCCGATCATCAACATTTGACTTTCTTTACGTGCCACTTATCGTGGCATATTGCGAACACTTCGTTCTCTCACATTTGTTTCGTAAGCAAAATAATCAACCTTATGTAGCCAACCTGAAGCGTCGGTTTTAGTGACAAAGTATACCAACTCGACAAACGTTTCCTAATGACCGAGTCACTATATTAGATGTGAAAGTGGCCGGTCAACAAATCCGTACAAAAATGGTAAATTCATGGAAGATCTTCTACGTGTCGCGTCACTGTCGGTAGTTCGAAAACAGCTGTTACTTCCTGAAGAATCAGTTCAACGCGAAAGCCGTTGCAAACCGTTGGGTTTTGACACCGTTTCAGAGCATGTACAATTTGAACTGACAGCAACCATTTTGCTGCAGTGTGAAGCACTGAAAAAGGAACCAGTGGGACCTGGTATAACCTAAGCTGGATTGCGTGCAGTTCACTTGTCGGATTCAATTAATCTTCGCGTCCAATTATTAAAAGTTTAAAGAAATTGATAAGGAACTGGTGATCAGCTGTAGCACAAGCTGCACTCGAACCGAGGGTCCAACTTTTATGTGGCCCAACCTTTCTGACTGTGATGCTGCGATCAAACACGGCCCGTGTTAGACTTACTGCTTACATCAATATCCATTCCAGTGTAATACTGTAAGCTACGACCAAATATTTTAGTCTTGTAAATACTTGAAAAGTAAGCAGAGGTACGGCCAATCATCTGTTTCGTGCCTGTCTTTACTGTGGGTGACAATTTGCTTGTAGATGTAACAGTGTGATATTTTACCTACATTCTGTTCTGTCCTAGTACTAGGAGCAAATATTCGTCTGGCAAACATCTGAACATATTTCCAGGTGGCTGTGCAATTCGGTGAAGCAAGGTATCCGTACGGCTGACGAAAATTAACGCAACCTATCATCATCAACACATCATTGTCATGTACATCCAGATGAGTGGATGTAGAATGAAGTCGATCATATCTTTTATTGTATTATTACGTAACGCAAGCTCAAGGTTTTTAGCTAGCACTGAAGCTCTTTGTTCAAACACCGAAAAACAGCTCTGTGCATGCAAAAATACCGATGCACACTGTATCTGTTGCCCAGTTTTGAATTTCTGATCCACGGTATACTACTCGTTCAATGTTACTCTGCTTATGTCGTTTGTAAACCTTTAATGACTTGTTTCAAATAAGCGCCTGAAGAGATAAGACGAGATGTCTACACTCCGCAATATAGGGCTCCCTTCTGTTTTGATCAATTTACTAAAGAGGACTCACTGATTCAGATAGATTACAGTCCCCAATGTGAAATTTTAAATCAGTCAATACAGTAAACTTTCTAAAACGATATCGACTGAGTACAAACGTTTCGTGTAAAATTCATGTGGATTGCTTAGAAGAGATGTACATTACGCAACTCATCTTTATCTACCGGAGTCCAAAAGTTTTGTGATGTGTAATCCGATTCCCGAAGTTGATGGCAGGCTTGTTTACAGTTCCGTCTCGCTTCGCGTATAGAGTTTCAGCTGAACGTCTGAGCGGAAAACATGCTTTCATAAATTTCGCCGTCAGCAACAAAATATAATCTTGTTAGTTGAATATGGTCTACGCTGTATTATGGATCTTGATCCCAGGTTGACCCTTCATTCTACTAAGTTATCCAATCGAAACTGAATCCAGGTAGGAGTAATCAGTAGCATGATCTGGCTCAGTTTTCCACCTGAAGCACAAAGTAACCGGAAGAGTGTTCAATAATGTCAACAAAGTGAATCGGATAGTTAAATGAAAACGGAACGTTTCTGCTTATGGCTACACCATCCGATAGTTATTACTAAACCGAACTAGCTTCCACACTTTCGACTAGTGTAATACATTTTGTACTGACGAAACTGAGAAGCAGTAATACAGTTTTGTAAGATATTTCTGCAAACAAATTCACATTCAGTAAAATCTCCAACCAACTCAGATAGACAAGAACTCTTTGAATTTTGGCCTATGCTTTTCATATAAGAAAATGTACGAATTATATTCGCTGGATAAACACACCCAGTGAGTGTAGGTAATCGCCGAGTCAGTAGCGTACTTCCCGAGTTTTTTTGCCCAGGCAACGTTTATTAAGAACGTAATTAGTAACGGTTAACGCAAAATAACTGACAGACCGATTAGCGGTTTCTTGGCAGTCATCTAATTTACGCTTTAGTGTAGAGGTTGGTTGCGCGTTTGTACGTCCACTTTTACTTATGAACTAACTACCTGGTGCAGTTTAGGCAATTAATTGTTCACACCTCTTCCAGTTATGGTCATGGCATGGTGATTACAAATCTAATGCGTGAGATGAAAACGTTTGGTTACAGGAAACGTGAAACGCTCAACCTAACCTTTAGAATGCTTTGAGTTGACTTGGTTTGAAGAGTCTTCTCTTGCTTGAGTCAAACAACTGGTTTCCATGGAAAATGATCTCCAGTGGTTTGAACAGTACCTATCCATATACGGTGAGAGCGATTTGAACAAAAGACTATTGTGTGACAACTGGGAGATGTATTACGCTCCATCTTCACTCTTCAGATTGCCCGTACCATAATGATGCGATCCTAGTGTTGGATTTGGCCGAGTGAATCCGTTGGAAGGGTTTCCAAGGGAGGTGGACTTACTGTCAATCAAACACTGAACTGGAAGTAATGCGACAATTTCGTACGTAAGTCTTCATTAATTTAGTACGTTCTAATGACAATACGTAGAAACACAGGCAAAGGTTGTAACTAATAGTACACTTTAATTGACGAGAAAGGAAAGGATTCAGAACTACTGAAACAATGGTACGATTCGACACTGCGCCAATAAAATAGCATTATTGTTTCTTATTTTGAGGTTACAGGAGTTTCGGTTCACAAAATTCATTCAGTGTTAAAATGGTATACAAATTAATGCGACGTTAATTCTTCGAAATCGTAAAGACTAGCTCTTTTGATACAGTTGAGCACAGACCTCGTCAACAATGTTCTCCGTATAACAAGACAGTAATTTCGCTAAAACAGGACTATCTACTGGTGGAAGGAATGTGAGTTGACTCTGTTGTGACATTCAGCAGCACAGATTGCATACGCGCGCGCCTAGTCGTGGACATAACTAAAGTCCACAGTTGGACGGAATCTGTTATCCAACCGCTGTTTGAAATGTAAATTCACAGATCTTGCTCACGATTGACTGTGCGTTGAATTACGTATGCTCGATCTCTGGCATCAGTCGTTCAGAAGATCTTGTTTGTACACTACGCAGTTTAAGTGCTTTTCACATAAACCGACTTATTTATCACAACTCTGCTTGATTAGACACAAGACCCCGAGGACCGTGTAGAGCTAAACCCATGTGATCGTCCTTGTCAACATAGATCGAGTCTGTAGACTGCCCTGATTTCGATGTAGGATCACTTAAACTCCCTGTACAGGGCTTCACACTTTGACTACGTCACTGTCACGTTGACGTCACGCTTGATACGTTCTGCACAGTTCTGTCACAGTAGACCATGCCCGGAAGTATTCTCTATAGGTGGAACTGACAACTTGGTTGGTTTTGGTTTGGCCTAATTCAACGTACGACTGGGTAGAGTAATCGAGTCTCCACTGGTCTGCCGGAGGTTGTGTGCAGGGCCAAATTGCAGACTTTGATGCTTTGTCTTACAGATAATTCTTTAACACCCTGGCTCTGGTCCTGCAGCAGTGCTATTTTTCACAAGAATAAACCCATTTCAGGCCACTTCAAAATATCTTGTCCACAGTTCTCTGAGGTTTGTTTCCTCGCTGGTGTTACTCATTCCGCGGTGTGCATACCGTGCTGAAGTATTCTACTCAGACAGGAGTGTTATCCTCTGTGGTCTCCAACGTGCAAGAGCACTGTTGCTCTGTTTGTGTGAACTCACTGATCTCCCAAACTGGACAATTATGTGATTGCGTAGGTAATCAGGAAACAATCTGGAGTAGGTATTGTTTTGTCCGACTTTCACCTCAGTTAAGCATTTTGAGAGAACATGCGTCGAAAGGAGTTAAAAATCCTGTATGCAACCTGGTCGTTTTAAGTTTCGGTTTGACCAGCAGTGATCAATTGGTAAGACCAGAATGATGCATAATGAGCTGGTACATACTTGCTGTAGAACAAGTTGCCACCCTGTACTCCCACGGATATTTGTGGGTGGTTGTTCGAAACTTGAATAACTATCCATTCAATAATGCTCTATGACACTGCGATCACGGCAATGCGAGCATGTAGCCAAGTGCATCTCCATGATGTACGTAACCTCTCATACAGACACTCACATTTGGCTCATCATATTTCATGTTGGACGCTTTGGTAAAGATGGCATTGGGGAATAAACCATAGGCTTTAGCGAAAGCAGATGTTTGGAATTGGAGCATTTTGAAGAAGGATGAAAAGGGAGATGTGATGTGTTAAAGGGGATCCATATTCTATGCACACTGGTGGAACGAGAGCGGTGGTGGCGGAAGATAATTTTGATGACTAAGCTACCTGGAACTGAGTTGTTACTTGTCAACGCAGTGTTGAGCTGAAGGTCAACAACTATATGTAATTCGCCGCAGCTATTTCACTGGAATATCAAGTTTTGTTTATCGTCTGGGCCAACTAGCAAACACACGCACACACGATTTTTCCTTCTACCGAAACACAGAAAAGGTCTTACATGTGTTGGTAATCAGTCCAAAGATGGTTGCTGCGAAAGCAAAGGCCAAAGTTAGGCGTTGCACTCCTTTTTCAGTGTGTGAACAGCGCGATGTCATGTGCGAACAGAAGCATGAGCATCGTTGGGGTATGTAACCGGTTTGGAGCGCCGGTTTCTGGGCCAACTAGTAAACAGTCACACAAGATTTATCCATGTGCTGCTCCACAAATTTCGATGGTATTGTTTAGTGGGTGAGATAGAAATTAACTGAGTAGTCTTCATGTTTGAGTTGCCACTTTGCAGGACAGTTCAACTTACGTCGTGGTTTAGTCGGTTAACTCAGTTCACCAGCAGCGACTTGACTTGCGAACAGGTCAAGGGTGGCAATTGAGTGATCTGCATTGTAGTTTGTGTACTCGGTATACGTGCAGGTTGAATCGTATGAATTCATTGTTGTACTACAGGTAACACTTGGGTTGAATTTCTATCATTTTTAACCTTGGATAGACTGATTCGAGAAGAGCCTCAGCCACCAAGTTATATTCATTTGTGCTTCATGTTTGTATCTGGTCCATGACGAAGCGAGTGTGTTGGTAACACCAAACAACAGCAACTGTGCACTTTGTCAGTTGGTAGTCTTCAAATAACCTCAGCTTTTTGAGAGACGTCAAAGTGTCTACATGGTGACAGACGCAGAAGAAGGTCAAATGCTGATTGCATATGAATTGCCCAAGCTGCCTCATTTTTATCCTGATAACTTCTTCGATGTCTCTCAGATTGACTCTCAGTTGTGTAAATCATCCAGTCATTGAACCACGTGGACTGGAGCAGTTTGTTCACGTAACCACAGACTATCAACCTGAGTAGGTGAATAGTGTGGCATTAGACCAAATCGGACAGAACTCGTGAATTGCTCCCACATATTTGTAAACCAACAGGAATCCTTGATTCACTGTTATGCGGGAAGGATGGTTTACCAACACAATTGTGATTTACTGTGTCATTTTAAAATTACAGATTGCGACACTTTGATTTTTCAGTTGTCTAATCATATTGGACCAGATCGTTAAAGTTAACACTGTCTGACATTATTCTTACCCACCGAACGATTTTGAAGGCGTTGATTTATTGGATGAATAATCATTTCCGTATAGATTGTTTTGAGATCTTGACATCGGTTACACGTTACTTTATCAAGACACCGGTTACACGTTACTTTATCAAGACACCGATTTGTTGTGAATGACAGTGAAGGACAAGCTTTTATGCATTGCGATCATTGTCACGACTGATCTATTTTGGAAGGCGGTACCATCTTGCGGATTTGTACGTTGACCTCGTAGATAATGTCCACCCGTAGTTTGGTTGACTTTGAAGTTATGGTGCTTACCACATTTGACGACACTACCTTATTCCGTGGTTCATGAAAATTCCCCGGTTGGTTTAATCTCGTGGAGTAATGCATTGCCCGTCTAGCTGTTTTCGACAGACTGAAAATGATTATCGAAACCGGAACACCGGTTTCGCAAGACAGTAGTGCCATTTCGTGTGTTGGTGTCCTTTGCAAAGATTAACAAAGGTGAACGTCAGAAAGTCTTAAATAAATTTAGATCACAAATCAACTCAGTCCACTCAGTGATCTATCATTAGTCACAACCGGGAGAGACGACGTTTCGAGGCCAACAACTTTTCCACACAAATGACTGACTTGTTACACATCTCAAGCAGCTTTAGTGCGTACGTGCACTAAATTAACGTTTCCTCAAGTGTATGCAGAAATACCAGACGCGAAATGGAAATACAAGTAATTGCGAGACCGAAAATATATTATGCGATAATTACAAATGGTCTCGATCAGCGCTAGGCGACACCGATACGCGAAACAGCTAGGGAGGATAAGGATCCGGCCGTCGAGCGCGCGAACAAGCCGGAACAAACGTGTGTCGCGCTTGGCGCGCATACGCCGACAAGGATGCCAACAAACAAACGCGACCTCATGCATCAGGCAGACAGCAGGCAAAGATCAATAAGGTCCTATGTACAATGTGAGCTAAGATTTTAGGAAGGATTTCACACATCGTACAGCAGGCAGACCGGGGGTACCTCTAGGTCACTACACAGCGTCTCGAATGAATTGTAGTTGACGGGCTAGTGTCGACGCATCAAGGCGCTAAAAACGTTTGTTGGGTCAATCACGTGATCGATCTCCAACACGTATCCGGCTTGCGGTGTTTCGTTGAGTCGTGTTAAGTGCGATATGATATGACATTCGTAGTGGAAGACAATGAAATGCACCAGCTCGAGCAAACATCCTGGGCTCGATCAGCACCACGTGACCTCCTGCCCTGGACGTAGTGCACAAAACATGCATTTGGTAGATGCGCACTGTTGGAAGCTTGTTACTTTTTGAGAGGAAACCGAACGACAGCATCTTTAACACTCAATATTCTGAATTTCATTTGGTTTCCATGGCTTACTTTATAGACATGAAACAGCAGTACGAGGAGGAAATGCAGTTTTTCTCAAAGTCCCGGCTTTTCTACACTTTCGCTCAGTCCAGTTCGTAGCTTGCTCATTGTATCGCATGATGTGCTCAAACAAATCGTTTCATTCGGTTGTAGGTTCTGTTGAAGTCCGCTGGCTACGCCGAAGTGCTGTCCGAATCGGACACTGCACCGACTTGTCAGTTTGTTCGAGTTGCCGGTACAGATTTTCCGTAGCTTTCCTCGAATCGTTGGTTGACCGCGTATCGATGAGCTCGTCCAATCCCGTCCCTGTGTAAATCAATTCAGACATTTTATATTTCACATCTACTAGACAACTGTGTGCTTGAGCACGTGACAGATTGCCTCAGTTCAGTCCAGACAGCAAGGACACCGATTGTTTATCATATTACTGTGTAAACTCGCCTGTCAAAATCGCGTCTCACATTAGTACTGAAAGTTATATCAGATAAGTAAGGTAAAAATCCGCCTTAAAATATCAAAATGCTTCTTCAAATATCGTTTTTAGTTGCTGGGAGCGACGTTATAATACACAACCTATGTATAATTGTCTGTCACCAGTGAATAGTCAGTGGCATTCGTTTATACTTGCACACAATCGACGATCATTTATGGCACCTGATGAGAACCGAATAACCGTAAATTTATGTATCTGCGCAAAACAGTTGAACAAGTTGCTGCAATCCGTTACACTTTAGTGAGATTGCTCTTCAGCCCTCATTTACGTTTTTTGGACCAGTCCCAAAAATAGACCTGACAATTTGTTGTCATTCAAAACGACTTTTAACAGTAAACAAAAAAAACGGTCATGAAACAGGACGAGGAGAAGTTATCGGATACGGCATTCATCGTGCTCTCTTCTTCAGGTTGTTTTGAAATCATCGAAATGGAATTTTTTGGAATTTCTATTCAACTGAGTGCATTATTGTGTTGAACTGCCTGCAGTGATGCTTGTTCAATCTACGCGTGTGGCATGATTGCTTGCCATAAGTCAACGAATGGAGAGTAAGTATTTATATAATCTAATTCGAAGTAAATGTATATGGGCTTTCAAACTCGAGAATCATGTGACTAGTGAAACTCTACTTTTCGTGATAATGTGATTGGAATAGATTTACTGACAAAAGCAACATAATTTCCGGTATGTGAACCGACTGACGTGGTCACATTAGCAAACGCCACGCAGTTAACCCCGGTAATGCCTCCGTTGATGTTGGACAAACTTCCAAATTTTGCTTGTCATCGGTGCAAATATTTCGAATGTTTGTTGGTTATTTTTGAGGCAGCTTAGATGATTCACACAGCTTCAGTTATGTCTATAGTGGAATTCAAAGCGGTTCCTCGAATCCAATCGCTTGTACTTGTGTTCCACCCAACAGATTGAATGGTATCAATGAGTAGATCCAAAGAAGCGAATATTTCAAGATCACAATGCCGTTTACTGTCGAGTGGTTGTGAGGTTTCTCTGTTCCAAAATGAAAATCACTCACATTCGACCGTAGGGTTCTCAATCAGTTTGACTGTGGAGTCATCTTCTTTCGAAAAGAGGCACTACGCTCATGCACCGCTTCTTCCAGAGCTCTTCCGGTACACGGCGATCATGTCACCACTAAAGGGCACTACCAAGTTTAGACCTTGAGTCTACTGCTTCGTCTTGAATGGAGGTGGTCGTATGGTTTGTCTGAATGGTATTATTGCTTACGCGCTTTTCAGATACAGTGTAACCCAACTGTGAAACCAACTACTACATATGTAAACTCGCATGTATGTGTGCTGGAATGGAACAAAGAAGTGAATCAGCAACGCTTCCAGACGGTTTACCGTGACTCAGAGTAACCGTTCGCGATGGGTGCTACCAGAATAAGTTCGCTGTCTGTTCAAAGAAACGTCCTCCTGAATGACAGAAATTCCAGCTAATTAGGTCCCTGCAGTATGGTGAAGTTGACTTCTTGATTAATACGAAGGGTTGATCAGTAGCAAGGGGCAAATTACAGTGATCAGTAAATTTGGACAACACTACCTTGACCAAGAGACTGAGACTACTGATCGGTTTCATTCATTTCTAATAAGCCATTATCGTGGATGGCGTATTACCCAATATGTAACTGTACTAGAGCAGAGTCACATACGTGATCAAATAGTCTTCGACATTGAGATCTCTGCGATGACGAAAAGGCTCCTTAAGGTGTGGCTTTTGAAGTTTGCCCAATGTATTGAACTTTATAGCAGTCAATTAGCGGGAGATCAGAGGACGAAAGACCTTGTTACAGGAAGCAGAATGGCTCTCGGTGAAACAGACCGAGCACGAGCTTGGAGTATAATATATCATTGCCAGCTTCACAGTGGCAATCTTGATCGACAGAAGGGGAAAGCTTTAAAGTTTGGAACCACCTGTATAAGCGCCGAAACGAAAACCATTTCACCGCAAAATACAGGTAACGCACAGTCTGAGAAATCAACGAGTCATAGGTCCCATAACCACTTAATGGAGTTCGGGATGCGCCGCCGTCAAACGTGATATACACTGAGATTCGTCTTTAGAGCAAACGGCAGCGATGTCAGGTAGGTTCTGGTGCATCTGCCTACAGTATGTTGACAAACTCTCCTCAAGCATTGTTAATAGAGCTTTCTGATACTCAAACGCAAATGTGGGAGGGAGAACAAGTGTGTCGATTGGCAAAATGGAAAATCCTTGGTTTGGAATTTATCTATGTTCCACTCTCCAGACCAAATGATATCAATGAGAGGACCAAAAGAGGCGAATTTTTCAGGATGATATTGACGTATACTTCCGACCATTCCTGGAGTTGGTTAGTTTCAACTTGAGCATCACCCACATTTCCAAAGATACTCATCATTTCTAAAGAATATGTGAGATTTGATTTTATAGGTGGAGGGTTTCATAAATTGGATGGAGTAGCCCTGGGAATCCCACGTGCACTTGTTTTAGCTTACATGTTCATGGTTAAAGTTCGACTGACTCTACTTTCACTCGTGAATGCACTGAACTTGTACAGACGGTATATCAACGATACCCTCTTTACTGGAACAAATGGGAAATCAGTTCAAGCTTTTGACTCAGCCCACCCAAGTCTCTCTGTAACCGTCGAGTACGAAAGATAATACAGATCGCTTTTCTTGGACAACTTGGTTAGGCGCCACCCAAACGAATCTATTGAACGTTCAATGCAATGTGCGTCAACATGGACGGCACAGCATATGAACTTCATGAGCCTAGCTCCCGTTGCATAAGAACATTCACCAGTACGTTCACAGTTTTACCTTCAGGATTAGATTACAAACTAAGCTGCATCGAACGCTCCGTGCTAACAATTACCCGTAGTGTTTCATCCGGAGAAAACGCAAATTTCTCCTACAGGAATTACACCTGTGGAGGTAACCAAAAAAGCTATCTGCGTCGAACTTCACCTTCAAAAATGACGGTTTGGTGATCTTCTTCGGAAAGAGAATTTGTGCCTCGCCAAAACGTGTGTATAATGTAGAAACTTTCTCCTGCCCTCACAAACGACTAGGTTACCTCTGCTTCCGGTCAAAAGCAAATCCCTACGCTTTCTACCAGTCATTGCAGCTGTTGGCTTCCCTGCGGTCGGGAAAACAATTATATTGGTGGGACAGAAAGAACGCTTGAAACCAGGGTCAAGGTGCACATCCCGAAATGGTTAGAAGTTCAATTACCTCAGTGATCAATGAGTGACACTGGGCAAGATCGACATGCCGTTTCATCCACTGCAAGGCACTTATAGACCACAGGTCACGGCATCAATATCGCATCTTCGTTCTTGGTCTTGATGAACGCTCACAGCCCAAGTGTGTCGAAGTCTTGCTGCCCAACTGTCGGCAGCCTGTCCTACGCGCACAAAAACAACGGACTGTCAATCATTGCTCATCATGAGTTTAACCGTGAGTACCACTCACGTCTCGGTCCGATTCATACTTATACCGTTTCATTCAAGTCTGTTCTGTTTCCAAGTTAGTCACACATTTACGACTGGTGAGAGTGTGTGAAATGAATTCATATTTTCATTTATGTCTTCTGACTAATTCAATCTAATGGCTCAAAGGGATTCAATGCAATAATCACATCGGTTATAATGATACTAATTACGCGATCATGAATACAATACATTCTCGTACAACATGCGGCTTTACTGACTTTTGCGATTTTTTAAATTTTGTCGAATTTTTCCTCAAAGCATCTCAACCCTATTTCACGAGAACACGTGGATAGAAATACGCCAATTACTCTAACCATCGATCATGATTACTGAATCAATAATATTGTTTTTGAAATCTTACTGTCATGTTTGTTGTACTGGTTGACTACCGCCGTTTTCATTCGACAAATTCAAATGGTACACTACTGAATGCTGATCTCGACTTCTTCAGTCAGGTGTGATTTTAGGCCAGCCGTTCTGTGATTTAAGCCGAACGCTGGAGTCTCGCTCATATTAAGGCTTTTCAGTACTGTATATCCATGCTCACCATGTGTAATCAATTCTGTGATGTAAATCTGATTGAATATCTCCTAACTTCGGGGTTACTCAATGAAGTTGACAAGATAGTTCTTAGCATCTCTCGAGGTAAATGATTGACATACTATCGCCCGCAGTTAAATGGAACCAAGAATTTGGGTGTGATAAATCCTAATGCACCAGTCTAAGGTCATTGGTGACTAGTTTAACACGATTATCTTGACCAAAATCCGGATTCTGTCATGAATATACATCAATGTGTATTCCTCCTGATGTAAAACGTAAACCTGTCACTTGTTGTTTTAAATCGAAGTTTCGGATTTTCCCTGAACAGCAATGTTACAATATACTATGAGTGGTGTTCGAACCAATCCCCGGCTAATCTGTGTTTAATAGTGTGTTTCCATGTTCACGGGATTCTGTTTTTTGGTTTGACTAGGAAAACCTAGACATGAATGACTGCGTGGAACAAACAGAAATTCTCCGGTTCGGTTTTGGCTAGGTTTTAACCGACTACGGAAATACCGTGCCTAAGTACGACAATCCTTGTATCAGCTGGCACAGGAAACCAGACGGATAGTCCCAAAATTTCACATGGAAACACAGTTACACACCCTACCGTCTACCTCACATGGAATCCACAGAATAACTCTGGAGAACGGCTGCTCCAGCAAGAGTTTCCAAGCAGTTCACGTTAGTAAAGCGCTGACAGGTTGTTTCTGCCGCCTAGTCAAATCCAGTCAGTTAAGGTTTTTTTCACAAATTGGCTGTGTGAACAGCTTCAACTAAACGCGGAACTAAATTTGGCTGTCCACAAACACACTTGTGAGATTTGAAATGAAGTAGCAGACAACAACTTTTCGAGTGCATCTCCCTTTTAGAGACAAACAAACATAGTTGTAACCAGTGTTCAAGGTCACCTTTTACGCAATATCCATTGAAACGAAAGATTGGTTTGGCGTGTTAGCTTATGTTTCTGGCTAAATATAGAAACCCGTTGAATTACACGCAAATTTTGAATATTTAGAATCCTCGTAAACTACGAGGGGAGATGCAGCGCGTAAAACAGTTTCTTGTCAGTTTTAAACGGGATTGAGAAACTGTCTGCACGAATAACTTCAAATTCTAAGAAGATCTGTTCTAGACTAAAACAAATCTACACCTCCGCAAAATAAAACGTGTTCAAGACACTGAACTCGCAGAGACGAGTGTCCAGTTGGTCAGATATCATTTTCATCAGGTTTTACAAGTCACCAGTGGATGTGGTCGCTGGTCCTTTCTACCTGTTTCTATCAACACTATCTATCTGAAAGATGCGCGCACTTCAGTCGTGTAGACCAAGCAATCTTCTTTAAACTGTCACAGATACCACACTCAGCCACGCTTAACGAAACAACCGGGTGTCTACTTTATAAATAAAACACAATACTCACTTCTGTCCAGAATTTCGTCCCGTCCATGATACCTAACTCTGACACATCCCAAGGGACTACGCTGTCAGATCTTTCTTCCCAGTTTATTTGGGTGAAATATGATCACCAGAAGCACACTGTCAAGTATGCAGATGATGTTACTCTGGGGGAATCTCTCCAACACTTTAAGTCACATTTGCTGCAACGCGGTTTTTCCATGGTTGGCCAGTTATAACAATCCACTCAGTGAATGCATAAAACTATATACATACCTTTTTTTCTTGTCACTATCAACCATTATTAGTAACTCATACAACACAACATCGGGTTACACGGTTAGGATGTGTGGAGTTCCAGAAATTATCATTCAGGTAGTTGGGAGAAAGTGTATGCCAAAAAATGCACTTCGTGGTTCTATGACACTCTGGCAAACCTCCTTATCTTGTATACATGTTGGTTTGATTTCATTGAACCGACCTCATGATGAATTAACGAAACCAGCATTCCTCACGACGTTTTCTTGTATTATTCAATACGAATTTTAAATGGCTAAAAGAGATTCAACACAACGTTTCACGCCTTCTCTAATAAGTTATCTTGTGAGATGAATAGTTACCGTGACATCTTTGACAGAAATTACATCTGTAATTTTTCGCATATATTTCATTTCAACAATACAAGTATACAAGCTGCATATTAGTCAACCGTAGCAAAGTTATTTGGTGAATTTGAAGGCATATATGAAAAAAATATAGCCTTGGAGGACAGAACTTTATGGGCAACGTTTCTATTGTTTAGACTTCACTCAATCAGGACCTGACTTTTAATATCGCAGTAAAATCAACTGCAAACTTTATCCCACCGCACTGTTGGGAAAACACTAGGATCAGTCCTTTCCGTGTTGTTCACACTGTCCCGGCCAACCACCAAAAATTGGCCAGACAACGAGTGTTGACTACTGTTCACTCGTTCGTCATTCGCTTGCGCAGTTCGATTTGGTGTTCACACAGAAAACACTTGCAAGCCCTATAGTTGACGTGCCCGAATGTTATCCCATCGGTCATCCCAATCCAAACCGATAACTCTGTGTCGTAATTTTGGGTGGAACTCCAAGCCACTCATCATTAATACTGATGATTTGCTCTCTGGATGACTAGCCTACAGATGATTGGATATTTTGTAACGCTCTACATGATCCAATGATTAACTTGTTTACATACCGTTTTGATTTCCTTGGACCTATATGGTTGTATTGACCAAGTAGCGAATTGCCACAACCAAAGGTTCGTCAGGGTTTTCTTCTATAATCAGATAACTTTTAAAGCGCAACCTGCATAAAAAATTTTATCAGAAGGTGATGGTATAGTTTCAGGGGGTGAAAAATTTATCTCTTACAAGGCCTGCTGGATAGTGATGTGTTAACTGACGAACGAGTACGACTCATGGTATACAAGATAGACTATCCTAATATAATCTGACTGGTTTTCAAGCCGTAACAAATTTGTAACCACGTCTCCCCAATAAAACTGGACGCTGGAGGACGTGAGCATGAGTTTCCACATTATACCTCATCTGTGACGGCTACAAACACAACACAACAGCTACAGTTGACGGATCCATTATTTTGGCCCAGAAGTGATCCATTCACCAAGCGCCGTTGGCAGGCTGATCTAATTCGATGGCCTTCCAACTGGAAGGGTAAAGCACTCATCAGTCACCGGCTGCAGTTTCGTACGATGCTGGATAAAACAGCCAAATCGTCTCTGGAGCCGTATTAGTTTGTCTAACATCCGAGACAGCATCTGAACCAAACACAATCTTGAGACGGACTCAAAGCTAAGGACTGTACAATTCACCAGTTTGTTCAGCATTGGCTCCGCCCTTTTAGAGGAAAACCAGAACCCAGTTCGGTTGAGCTGTCGAGGCAAGTTTATCCACCACTATTCCCATCTCATGCAAGTAACTTGTAGACAGGCTGCTGTCTAGTGGTTAAGCACTGGACCGACTGTCATAATGTCGCCATTTGGTCGACCCTCCTTACAGTAGATTCTGACGTGGACTCTTTTCTTCATTCGTCTGTGATCATCACTTTTCGTCGCATTATCTATTAATCTTCTTGCGAAACAATTCTTCAACTGGGACTGCCCTCCCAGGCAATAACTAATTTGCCCCTACAGACTGTTCTGTGTTACTTGAAAACTCATGACAGTGATGCCGCTGATGACTGATTATCACTAACACGTAGTGTACTGTATCCGCATGGCAGGTAATTACTTGTTAATTGTATATTCAGCCCTAGACGAATCACCGTATTCAAAAAGAATTTTACAATCCTGAAGACTTGACAATCGTTTAATGACAAAATGTTTGTATAAAGTTGTTTCCAAGAATAAACCGAGTGATGAATTCAGCAAATTGTGATAAACACAAACGATGTGACCAATTATTATTGATACGTGTGGAGAATATTCTGGTAAATCAATATACTGTTTTCAGCATAACAAATAGTTTCTCACTCTCATGATGCGAAACAGCAAAATGGAGAGAAAGTCAGAATTCCTAATAGTGTAGTATAATTAAACGTTAAAAACGCAAGTGGAAGTGTTTTCCGGTTTGAGGAAAACTAAGGTTTTGCATTTCGAAACCAAAACGATTGCAACTGGATATTGAAAAAAGCACAAAGAATGAAGGCTGTGCAACAGGGCAATGAAGATGCGCAATCTGAAAAGCAGACACTCAAAGAATTAACCCACTTTGGTCTATAAAGCCTCTCGGAAAACGACGTGAACCGATAAAAAACTTGTCATTCAAATGATATATCAAGTGTACGTCACATGAAGACATTTCATACCCCTGGTTTGAACACGTGTTACACAGTAGATCGGCTTGAATGCGACATCCAAGTAGGTGGGTCAAAGTTGCGCTGGGAATCTTTCGTTGTTATCCGGTCGTCAACAGAGATGGATGATGTTCACGTATTCGCTGTGACAAGCGTCTTGTTGTCCGACCAATGTAAGCTGTCTTACAGAAACATCCAGAAGAATAGATACAAAACGACATAGCACCACTAGTTAGTGCGTCTCTGAGGTAAGGACGTACAGATGGCTTGGAGGAGAACGTCCTCAAATGACACTAGATTCGCAGTGTGTCAGATTCCACGATATCCTGACCTGAAAACTAGTTTCATATTCATTGTGTTGTATTTGGCCTGAAGATGACACATTTGAAAAGAGCTTCTTCACCAAGTTATAAATTTTGATGAACTCTCCGGGTAGGTTTGAACAGTTTAGGTTTTGTTGCTCGAGATGCTTTACGCACAAGACGGCCTCCATGGATTAAACTTTGACTAGGTTTTATGTCACGTATTTCTGGCAGGCGATATAAACCGGTGGTGTGGGATTTGTGTTGCGATATGTCATCACTTCGTTTAATCTCATCAGTCACAACTGTAAAACACGCATATTACGTGTAGCAGACATGGTAGATAAGTAACAAACACATATACACTTACATTAATTGTTGTTTGAAACACTGAGTCCCTTTGGGCTGTTTGTATAGGACAGTCAAAAAACACAAACTACTACGTGAATTCGCAGTGGCCGGTCGTGGTGTGATTGGTATGAAAACAAATAGCAGGACTTGAATAGAACGATTAAACGTACAAATCGGAGAGGATTGACAACTGTTTTTGTGCACATTGAACTGACTACTGACGGCTGATCAGAATTCATGTGACGTCAGCTCTCACCGAGAATTTGAACGAGGATGTAGTATTAACAGTGTAACATGTCTTGCAGTGGATGAAGTGGCGTTTCGTCCTCGGTGAATGCCACTCATAAGCCGAAGAGTTAATGCAAGTGTCGGCCATAATTGACTGTTATCGTTCGTATGTGTTGGTTTAGCAGTGCACACCACTCACGATCCAGTCCGAATTGGACCTTCAATCGTTTTCTTCAAGTCTTGTTGTTTGTTCACATGCTAGTCATGTGTTTTCAACTGACGGAAATACACGAAATTAGTTCCTATTGTAATCTTTGTCTTCTGAATGTTCTGTTCAAGTGAGTACTAAGTTGTTAACACCACACCAACTCGAGGGGTTGCTCAAATCACCTCCGAGCCCACAAAGCCTGCCAGTGCATTCGTAGTGTCGTATAAAAGGCAGCCTCATTTATGGGTAGTATAGTGTGTACATTCGGGAATTAAAGGGCAAGTCCCCTCTCCAGGAAGACGATAGACCAGAAGCGAAATAGTGTGTACGTACCATGGGGACATGCCAACAGGGCAACTGACAACATACTCCAAACTAACGTGTGTGAACGCAGATCAGCCGTGCAGATCAGTGTACGCGTTCGTAATCCTGTTTAAGCATAACATATACAAGAATTCATGCAATAATTAACCTCACGGGCCAAGCGTCTTTTGCGGCCATAACAGCATCAGTTTATCTTCGCTGAAGGCTAAGAACTTCAGTGAAACAAGTGGAACAACCTGTCGACCTGATGCCACGAGATGCCTAGTAGTCAGTGATTTGGAATTATGAACGGAGGATTTTTCAGAGAAATAGGTGAGAAAACAACACATTTCCAAAAATGTAAAGCCCCTAGTTGTTTTGCATCAGTAGAAAGTGTCTCAAAGCATACTAACGTTATCTTATGCGAATTCAACTTTAATGTAACCGTATGGAATGTTTGTTCCTTTGAACACAGATTCACCTCTGTGTTAATCGAAACACGGATTTTCAGAAGGTTATATGATACCTCCAGTCTGACAATTCAAAATAGAGTTTTGCACAAGATGCTTTGTGAACTCAAAATCTGAAGGCAACTGGAGGGATTCCTTTTCTATTCTGGAACAGTTTGCTTTCATTTCCTTATCCTATCGTTTAACTGTTGAACATTTAGTCATGATTATTTAGGTCTGGTCAATAAGGAACACTAGAATGTGATTCAACAAAATCCAGGCTAATATCATAGTTAGACATTTACGTGATTCCACACATAAAATTCTCACATGACATTTAATGATGTACCAGCACAGATGTCTGACCTGACATGGGAGTTCATGTGTTATACACGTTGGGTTACTGGATGTATCCGAAGCATCCGCATTGTTATCTTGGGGAGAAATAAAATATGGTTGAGAATTTTAATGAAAGCGATCCAAAAGCCCATTAAAGCATGCATGTCAACCATCTGTTGTAGCACTTTGTTTCGTTGTTTTCAATTAGCAGTATTCAGATGGTATGAAGAAAGGGCTAATGGTAGATAAGATTTCATGTAAATTTAGGTAATTAAAAATATATATTTCTGACAGACTACTATGGGCTATTCATGTTTTCAATAAATCAGGTGGACAGAAATTCCGATTGGGTCAGTCCTTGTGTTTTATTTGTGGAAACTAAGTTTGAATATGATCGGATATTAGGTAACTTTTAAAATAACCAGAGAACCACATTTCACAGGAAAAGCTAACTCAGCGTTGAGAAATATTGCAATTCCCGAAGTCTACGCTCGCACGAAACCCTCCAACACCTATAGATACAGGCGTGCACATCAATATATTTACTTGTGACAGGTGCGTGTTCCAAGAACAGTTAACCATGGTTAGGCCAACCGGCGCAATAGAAGTATGGTTCTTCTTGAACCTGGATGCTCGTTCAACTAATGTGACTGGTAGCGGCTCAAGTTTGAGGTACCACTGTCACCTGGTTTACGTGTCCCAGCACTGGTTTCAACTAACTCGAAAAAGTGTCAGTCGAAAGCAAAGCTATCTCAACAGCTGTAATCAAATTTTAGTAATACCTGGGGGCTGCGTCTACCACTCGTCAGTTCAGTCAATGAGCAGTTTTATTACCAGTTGAACTGAACATTCTTTTTCGCCCACCTTTGTCCAAATGGGTATCTTCAATAAATCCATACGTGCCACCACACTTGACTGAAATTTGTAGTCTCACCAATGTGCGATACCCACAATATGTAAGCCGCGATATGAGTTCATATTTACCCTCTTACTCACATTCGCAAATCACTGGGTGTGCCTCTTCATAGAACGTATGTCGCAGTTGACTATAGTTTTTAACATTAGCCGCCTCCTCGAAATTCCCTTTTTCCGAATTCGTCTTTCCCAGTTGGTTTGAATGATCAATAGTCTTCTCTGAAACTGACGTTCTTACACCTCTGCACAGAATTCGGGAATAGAAGTCTTACCACGCCTTAATCGTATCCTATCGGACGATATTGCTAGTCTGAAAGTTTATCGTACAAGTGGCTAATTTTTGTGCACCGAATCTATTGCTAAGTTCAGGAGAGTTGATGAATATCTTCCTGGCTGAAAAAAACACTGGTTTTGAGTGATGTGAAGTATCCAAAAAGCAACTGTCACGGGGGGAAATGCAGCAGAATAGTGTGCAGAGACTCATGAACGTCCAGCTTCACATGCTCATGATAATGCTGAGAGGCCATTGGTTCCCTAGGTTGAAAAGCTCCGTGTGGTGTCTGTGCCAAAATATTTAGTCAAATCACACATCTGTCGACCTGATTGTTCACCTGTCATTTGCTCTTTACTGTACTAATCCAACCCTAAAGCGGTTTTCAGTCTTGTTGACTAAAGCCATACGCAGGCGCATATGCACCCACTTCTCATTCCTGGCCTCTAATTTTATCAGAACCTGTCCAGTCCACTTGTGTGGCTTTCTTTTGAGGTGTCATTCACATCATGTTATTCATCGACCAATCAGTGGATACGGAAGTAGATAGACCAGTTTTTAATACGCACTCAGTCGGTGAATGTTAGACGAGCCATAAACGATTTTCTCGTGGTCGACAGGAACACATGATTAAGAACCTTTCATTATCATGTTCTGAGTCGATCGCTCCACTTGCTCGCACTCCCATAGTCTTCTGTAACGTTCCCCACGATTAGAAGCCAGTGGGTAGTTCATTCATCGAATAGAAACATAAATGTGTAGTTTGTATACTATTCCCGACCACCTGTTCATCGTACAGTGTTATAAGAATTTGAGTACAATATGCATTTTTCTTTGATGTCCTGGATTAACCACATACAAACCACAATTTGTAACAGTGTAACATTCTTGACATCTGTTTTACTGGTAGCTCAAGTTTCGTCAAATGGAAGCTATTTCGCACATTAGATAGTGTGTTGTAGAGTCGCACGGTAATGATGATGCTAGATAGACAAACAATGATGCGGTTTTTAGTCAAAAAGCATACAGACAGACAAGAGCGTTTCGACCAAGCAAGAAGTGAAGTGCTGGGTGGCAATGAGAAGACCAAATTCCGGCTTTCGAACAGGTCAATTTAAGTTTACGAGAGATTAAAATACGAATATCAAGGGTTAGTCTGTCCTATTCTTGATCTCCTGAGAGGCTTGTAGGCGCTGACGAGTGACAGTGTGTGGGGACGACCATTTGCCTTCTCAACACAAGTTAAGTCCAGAAATCACCAATTGGTACAATATTGTAACGAAAATTTTAAAAATCAAGAAACAATTACCTTCTCCAGTTCGACAAAATCAATGAAGCTAACTGTAATCTAATGCTCCTGGAACCATCAGCCTTGAATGTAAAATGTCTGCATCCACGACCGTGAACAAATTCAGCTTAGTTTAAAGCGGGTGAAGCCTGATATCTCATGAGCATCCTGGTTAAATCTTGGAATGATTAGTGTCGAGCAGTCTTAAAAACAGTTGTGCGGTATATTGAGACACAAAATATAAGTGGTTGTTTTTGTTTGAAGATGCACTCAGGTATGAGTGAACAAGGCATATCGGATTCCAACGTCAGAGCGTCAGAGAAGATGTAGTTACAACGCAATGGGTCATGTATACAACTGGAACCCTTCTTTCTGTACGACAATGTTTGATTAATGTGTTCAATGACACAAAAGTGTTTCTATGCTTCTCGTTCAAGCGTGTTAGACTGACTAACCTCCAGTCCCCCTATGAACAATATTGAAGGGTTTTGAACCACAAATGCTTGGAAGGCAAACGAAATCAGAAGTATGAAGTGATATAGCAAAGTCACCATTTCGATTCTCCTGCCATTAAATTACTGCGAGTTTTACTCATAGATTTGAAACATAAATTAAAAAATAACTCCTTGATGATCTACTAATTAAAAACTTCTGGAATTCGTTCATACCTTTGTCGTGGTTTGGTATTTTGTCGATAAATTTTAAATATGTGAACAACTTAGGTCAGTTAGTAAGTGGATTGAAAATAACACAACGTTACGAGCAAACTGTAATACTCTACATTCCAACCATCACGGATGCCCTTCTTCATTGTTGGTGTGATTTCGATTATAACACTCCTGAGGAAGACCAGCCAGGTTGGTTGGAATGTAGAGTATCACAGTTTGCTCGTAACGTTGTGTTATTGTCAGTCTGCTTTTCAATAACCTGTTAAACACAGCGTCCAAATTGATTTATTTGATTCGTACTAAATTTGGTGCGAATATCTTATCGTTGGTATTAGTGACAAACTTGTAGATAGTGTTTCACTAACTCATGTCCGGCATCTTGTTATAGCACCACTCATCACTAGAAAAATTAAGATGATCTGATTTACTGGCAGTTTGGAATAATATCTACTTTATCCGTAAATTTATATTTCCATGGAAGTATTAGGATAACACAGACCCTGTATGCATACACTGATCAATGTCAGGCGCAAACACAAGTTGATTAGTTCAATCATGTGTATTTACTGTGAATACTGAATGATGATTACAGTAATTTTGTTCGGATAACAACTGTTTTCCCCTTACACTCGACAAAGCGACAAACACACCTAGGATTGTTACTTTTCAAAGGCAGATTAATGGGTCTTTATTAGTCACACATCCTGCGCCTAGAGATTAAGTAAATCACCTTGGTAAATGGTATATTTGTCTGTTAACGGTTTTCTTCCGGGTTGATTTTATTTTTTTCGGTTGAATTCACTGCTTTGAATAGGGCGAATGTGATCAGCTGTGCGAGTAGAACTGGAAAAATAAGCTGACTGACAATTTTGCATTATCTTGAAGTGTACGTCCAGTTGGCACCAATGTGGCGGCCACATCATTACCAAAATCAAGAGACCTTTGTATATCTCACTGTTGTCAAGGTCGAAACCTTCCCGAAGTATAACAGAGTTGCTGAAACTCACGGCACCCCAAAACATTATTCTCTAGCTCATTGCAATAAATGCTTAAATCGAAGGTTTGCTGATAAAAACATTTATTATAACGGAGTACTTTCCTCGCCATGTCCAATGAACCAGCCATTATCACAACTTGACCAGAGTCGATCTGTGTGTGTTCAATTCTATAACGTGAATGGGAGTCAAATCCACTGGTTATAGGAGGCGTGATGTTCAATGACACAATTCAGTTGAATTGTCCCAAAGCACGCATCGTAATAAACCATTCAATTACTATGTTAAAACCAATGGAACGATTCTTGAAAGAATGAGCTTTTACAGATTTTGATAGCCGCTTGCAAAGGTGGTAAATGCAAATTTATTTTGCTTGTAATACAAGACATTTGTAGCAGAGCGGAACGTAATTTTACTGTTTGTGAAGATATCTTTGGCATTTTGTAATACTCTACGATTCAACCATCTCGGGTGTTCTTTCACATTGTTGATCTGATTTCGATTACAACACTCCTGAGGAATGCCACTCAATGTGGTTGAAACGCAGAGTATTACAGTGTGCTCGTAACGTCGTGTTACTCTCAATCCATTTATCAGTAACATGTTAAACACAACACCCAAACCATTTGGCTTCATTTGTACAAAATGTTTTCAGGATATATTGAATCTCAATTCTATTTGTCGTGAAATAACAAATGATGTGTACTTGAAAGTGTATAAAGCAAAACAAACAGGATTGTTATGCAAAAAATCGAACGGTGACAGAAATCGGATGTGTACAGATTGGTAGCTGAATGAATTTAGTCAGTGTAGTTACATTACCTACCTTTGAACATCTTGTTCACACTAACTGAAATACGTCCATCACTCAGTCGGAATAAGTGATCGTTTTAGAATGAATGACTGTGGTACATGGTCAAAGACAGAACATGTAACAGATTATATTGCTTTGCTGACTGACGAAATATGCGCTTACGAGGCTCAACAAACCTTTTGAGATCACCTAGATGAAGGTGTTTGATACAAACCGGGGAAATCAAACAATTTCATCAAATCGAGTTCATACAGACCAGTTATCGGTGCGTGTAAATCTGATGCATTGTACAGAGTCAGAGGACGTTTCGCCTCTGCTTATGAGTGATGTGGTGGAGAACTGAGAATTAGCATGGGTCGTATAACCGTCTCTTTCTGTCGTTCCTTCAATAGACTTGTATTTGTGTTGCTCAGTGTAGCATTGGGTCGAGGGTGTTCAGTGGATAGCAAAGAATTAAAACATTTCTATCTATGCAGTTGACATGAAATTCAGTGTGATAGAACCAGGAGTGGTGTACAGTTGTGTTGTATGAAGGGAAGAGCAGAACCGTTAGGTAAATATTCAAATAATTGGTTGATTTATCGATCATCAATCACTTGTTTTCATCCTCAGTTTGAATCCGTTTTCTGTGGTGATTAAAAATACTACCATATCATGGGCTTACCGTGACAACGTACTGACCTTACAATGCACGCAATCCATTAATTTGTTTGGGCCTATTCACAGTGTTCCCGATAGTAACATTCAGGCACGTACCATTTGTTACGCTCAACATTATGATTAGAGTGGGACAAATAATGAAATACCTCCAAGAAAAAGTTGGGAAGACTCTCAATGAAAAGTACAAAGACTGTATAATTACTATAACTTGAGCAGTGTCTAATAGGAAGGGCAGATTCGAGTTCTTGTACACCAACGAATGGTAAACATCTGATTGATCTTCACACGAGCTCCGATGTGAAGTTTCCTTATTCGGATGATATTGGTTCCGGTAACGGCCAACAGTTGCATCCTTATCATCATGCATCGATTTTCGAGTAATCAGGCTGTTTAAGATACTGTTCTCTTTCTAACGGAGTATATGCAGTCAGAAGAATCACTAGTGACAATGTTTGACTCAAGGTGATAATCGGGCAATACATCAGATAGTTGTCAAACAGTAAAATTACTTTACGATTTTATAATTGAGCAACTAACCTGGTGTACACGGATCAGAAAACATGATACCTTATCTTCAATTTAGCATGGTGTCTAAAAGAGTGGAGCAAAATACAAGATTTAACTGTAAAGTTGGACAGATATTTCCAGTTATCTTGAGGCTAATTCTGTCGTTCGGTCTAGACCGGAGGAGAAATCGATAGAAATAGACCTCTTAAAATAGTGGGCATTTTGGGTATCTGCAGTGCTTTGTGAATAGAATGGACGGACAAACTTTCTCTATGAAAACTTTATGTCAGAAGCCATTGTAAGAAGTACTAACGATTTTGTCCTTCGATTGGTTAATCACAACGAGCACCTTGTTCAATAGCTGGTTTGCATGATGTTTGGTTTAACACATCATTTCAGGTCTAATCGCTCACCGAAGAAAGGATATTGCTAGGTAACTGGGCTAGAAGAACTATAACTAGCGATATCGTTGTTTCACAATTTCACCTCATGTGACAACGGATTTCGTCGATCGAACTGAGTGAAGCTGATCAATAAAATACTTTTCTTTGACAGTTAGTCGCACCAGATTTTGGTAGAGCTCACATTCGCTGATAACCTCTAGTAAACAGGGGCAACTGCAGTCTGATGATTTCTTTCCACTACTCCGGTAGTAACTTCTGTCAGTTGTCGTCTGAGAATAAAATCGTAAATCGGTGGCCACGTAAGTCGCCGTGATGAACTTCCGAAAAGGCTGGTTGTGTAAATGATTATAGTAGTGTATTATACTGTTCAGGAATATTAGACAATGTACGTAAGATATGCTGACCATAGTTTTGTCTACAACGAGGTCCTGTAGTTTCCCAGAAATCTGTAGCCTTGTACAGTGCACCCGCGTCAATTTTGGTGTATTCTAAGATTAGGCAATGTCTTCAATTTCCGTTTTTTCCTCTTTCCCAGTAATTAATTTTTCCTCAGCAAATCAACACATTGAAATGTGTAATTGTTGTCGAATAGACAGAAGTGTCATTGATAAGAGATCCAAACACACTGCAAATCTAATTGACAAAAATATAGTTATAAACATTTGTTGTCCTATTTGATGGAGCACTGTTCTTTTGAAATTGTACACCACAGAGCCTTCACAGGAGGCCTGGTTAAAACCAGTAATATAATATACTGTAACAATTGTGAATAAAAAGAACAGAAAACGAGCTGAAATATCTAATTACAATTCACTATTGACGGTTTGGTCTGTTGTCACATTTCCACCAACTACCCTTCCAAACTTCCATCAAAAAGTAACCTTAAGGAAGCAGTGCCTTAGCGTTGAGTTAAAATGCCGTTTTCAACAACCAGCAGCTAGCTATCAACAAACACCTAAGTAATCACACACAATGTGTTCGGCTTGAAGCACCCCCAGAGGAATAAAACCGACGCCCACTTGCTGGCGTTTGAATGACTTTCTATGAGGTGTTTTCAAGTTCTTCGAAGTATTTCCATTAAAGTTGACTGTTAAAGGTCGACCGTTTTATTTTTATTAATGTCGGAGTCTATCGTTCTGAATTTTTTAACCAATCGTCTAAAATTTAATATAGCCATCATTCATCGACAAGCCTATAATTGAGTAAAACACCCAAATGGTACTTTTCTATATCGTTGATTGTCCCTGCAGACGTAGAAAAATTCAACAATCTGTCACGCTGTATATTTCACGTCGACTATACAGAAAGAAAGGCTTCAAATGGTCTGCGAAAAAAATGAACATCTGTGACCCAACGTATCATTAATCAATCCGGTGGAACGCACTTCTGACATACTGTTAGAAACCGTATCGATTTTCTGCTGTCTGTATCCACACCAACAGATAGAAACAAACAATCCTTTGAATTGGCATTGTGTTAGCAGTTAGTAAAATAGAACTTCAGAATCTTGTTAATTCCCGAAGAGTAGTCGCAATCCGAAACTAGGTTATAAGGCGGCGCAATTCTGTGGTATCATCACTGTGCGTAGCAATCGCTCGAAAGCGAAACAGCACGTAGTATCAAATCAAACAAATCATTGCAACCTGGGAACCGGTTTCTGTGCATAAGGTGTCAATTCGGCCATCTTCCGTAGTATTGCCTACATACAGGGAACTCCCATCTAGACCAAACCAAGCAAACTCTAGAAATGTGGTTTTGAACCTCGAGAAATAGTTTACCGTAACAAGTTCAGCACACTGAGCCTTCTATCTCACGAAGGAAAAAAGAGTAACGGTTTGGTTGAAACGTTCAGCCCGTAAAGAAGGTTCTCAGGTGTGGATAAACTTCTGTCGAGTCCCAGTAAAGGCCTCGTGTTCCAAGATAAAGCTTGCTTATGAAAGAGTAGTAACAAATGTTTGTTTCCATTTCTTTTCATATAGAATGAAAATCCTTCGAACAATCAGCCACTTGAGGCAGTATCGACAACCACCGTATGAGATTTCGAGCACAAACTTAATAAGTGTCAGTTGGTAATGCTTCCCAGGCTGATTTGAAGTTCTCCTATCCAGGGGGTGTGCGATTAACAATTTTCTGTTTTATGTGTGACTCACTACTCACTTTAGTGGACAGTTTGGTTTATTCCTCATATTCTGTCTGCTTTTATTTGCCCCGTTTGCTAACCCTCTGTTTTGTTACTTATATTCCTTCTAGTTCTGGTTCACGTTTTGAATAAGGAGTTCAGAAGCCATAGCCCTGGATGTAAGCCCGAATACTGACCGATGAGCGTACCCGTATAAGCTGATGCCATCTGAAACACGAATCATTCCGTCGGCCAATTTCCTTTCCCTCAACTGAAGTGAAACACCACTTTATCCACATGGTGCAATAAACTGGACGTCGTCAGCATTCGCCGCAAGCCATGTGAGATAAAGTGGACTGAATCGACACAGTTAAGTCAAATGAAATGTTAAGTAGCGTACGCGACCCTGACTTAAGCAATTGTTTGTTTCACTAACTCACGTCATACCCATTCACCTGTGTGGTTAGACGGATGCATCAACCATTCGTGCACTTCAAACCACCTACTAGTCAAAGCGCTTTCGATGAAGCAGCATTAACCAACTTATATACAGTTAACAAACAAGACACGGAAATTCTCTTGTCTTCCAATTTATCAGTTAAATCAAGTTCTCGCCGTATTATTCTGAAAGTAGACAGTTGATATCTCTATATACTGGTTTGATGCACCAGTTGAAATTACTGTTGATTGAGACGTTTTTTACCTAACTTATGGCGGTAAAACAGAGTAATGAATCCGACAAGTTCTCATTTGACATGAAAATAGTGAACGCGATGATGGATACCCGTCTGTTGATTAAATGAAACGGATTATTCCGAAACGTAAGTTACTTTGGTATACAGCGTGATAAATGTAAATTCTTGGAGATGGGATGTAACAATGGGGATTTCGCTTCCAAATGTACCACCAACAGTAATATTGTAGCGAGAAGGCGTCCAATAAAGCACAATCTTTAGTGTCCAAATCGCCAGTCCGGTGAGCAGCGTTCCCAATGTCGTCAAAAGTTGTGGTTCACCTTTCAACCCATTGCACGCCGCAATCGCCTCAAATTCTGACAGCCACTATATGGCTTGTCATGTTGCATAATGCATGGCGTCGCTAGTATGTATGGGATAGCTGTTAAAGACGACTCGGGAACGAATGTCAACGGGCGTCCTCAACGTCCAGAGAACAGAAAACTGGGAACTGTAATTAAAAATGTGTACGTTTAATGTGTGGTTTACATAAACAAGGAAACTGGCGCTGCACTATTAACAACGAATGTGGAGAAATACCAGTCGTGCGAAGTGGCATTCAGGTGTGTAGTTGTGTATTTTCAGATGTCTTTTAACGAGCATCAGCCAATGAACCACTTCGTAAACCGAGCATCTTTCACGGTCAAAGCAGTTGAAAAATGATCGTATCAAGATCAGCCTTGGCTTTGAAGAATGTTCTGATACAGGCGAGTAATATGCGCGTTGTGAAAGAATCTGCATCGACATACTATATTTTTTCAGTTCAAAACTTTTCAATATTACCTTCGCGTGTCTCACTGTCAACCTAAAATGCACCAAGACAGTTAGCCTCGTTACAACAGCAAACAGAGTCGCACGGCTAGTATGCATGCGGGTAAGCTGAAAAACACTAAGACTGATTGGCTCATACAGGTTAGGAGAACAGCCTCCCTCCAGATGCAGAGAATAAACAAAATTTTCTTGCCTAAACCCATTTTACTGGCACATAAATTGATATCTAGATACACGGAAATGATATCGAGACACACTGAACCGGAAAAAGCATAGTGTTTTCAGGTTTCTAGGCATCTTTTTCGAATTTCCAACGTACGTGATGATACTGATATCCAACTAGGTCCAAAATGCTGCTCACCACTTTGTCGGTGGTGACCGGGTCCAACTGTGTGTATTGGCGAATTTTGCAACGACATTCTGAGAAGGTGAAACAAATTCTGACTATTCTGCATAACTTCAATTATCCAACCTTAACAAGTGAACTGCACGTGTAGTGAGACTATATTAAATTAGAAGTAGGACACACGTCTTAAATCTTTAACGTGATCGTAGGAGAAACTTGGTGACGATGTTATCGACCAGTGAGTAATTAAAAAAAATATATCACAAATCCAGTGACCAGTGAAATAAAAATCATTTTAAGTTAATGAACAAACGGCCGACATCCTATAATCCGACTGAGTCATTTGTTGTTCCTTTCGTGGAGATATCACGTGATCCAAAGAGCAATGTGATACGGTGAACGCCGTTTTTAAGGAATGGTCCAATTGACAAACTACCTGGAGCCTCTTAATGGGCTCTCCAGTTTTCGGCCATCCATAAAAGAAAATCATATTAGAATAAACAAACCACCCACATATCCAGTTGCCTTTATCCTAACAAGGTATGTAGAGTGAATCACACTTGATCAGGTCTTACACCACCAGTTGTTGTGACGATAGGCACGGGTGCATAACTCACATCCATGTTCATGATTTTGTCATACATGTTAATTCGTGCTCGTTTTGTGTACCACTCAATTGTCCTGTATACCTGTGTAGAATTAGACCAGTTATTGGAACGTAGCACACACGAAGGTAAAAGGAAATAGTGACGACCTCACCCCCCGGATAAGCGTGACCTTAATGTCTGACCTTCCTGCCTGGAATGGAACGAAGACCATAGTTGTTCGCGGACAATAGTAAATAGACAGGCGAGTTAAAAAGAATGTGATGAGTTTCCGAAACAACTGGTAACTGAGCACTGCTCAGCCGCCTAATGATGTTTTGTCTCTCAGATCAGATCCCACGACGACTATTGTAAAAAGAGTCTTTCGTTTGCACCACAGCAGAGAACGATAGTAACGAGGTTAGGATTATTTCATTGTATGAGTTCAGAATTCCAATTAAAAGTAGGAAAATATGAGCTCATTGTCAACAACCAATTGTGTCAGACAGTAGTTAACATGGAACGGTTAAACCAAAAGAAAAATTAGACAACTAACAGCGGGCAGTTTTGAAATTTCTTGCCGAAGTCTTTGGTTACGTAATAAAGTACAGGTATGACAGATTTCGTTTTCACTGCATATTGAAGGAAATGAAAATCTATGAGTCAGACCAGCTTGACGCTGTCTGACTAAAACAGGAAATTAAAACGAGTAGTTGAAAATTTTCGGAAGGTAGTCGTTACGGTGAAATGACCGCCAAAACAGGTGAGTTTCTGGCTGTGTACCTTTCTGTCTAATGACGATTCAGCGTATAGCAAAAATGTAAGGTGGCTGGGCAAAACACGAAGTGAATGTAAAAAACTGAATATAGTGACCAAAAAATACTACGATTTAAGAAAATAGCCTCGTTCTACGTTGGCGTGGATGTCCAACTGGTTAAACGCATGAACTAACCATAGTCTACAAAGTTATCATGAAGACTGCAGACAAGTGAGATTGTACACAGATTACTGACGCATTGTCAACTATTTAAAGTTGATCAGTATCACTAGTATCTTATTGACAGCTTGGTTCTGCTTCAAACAACCACTAATAGTTATCTTTCATATGATTCTGTGTGTGATGGGTAGCATACTGTGGTATACCGACGTTGCGTCATTTTACGTTACGTACAACTTGATAATACTCACCTATTAGACTGTCACTTGCAGTTGTCAGAAATGAAATTGGCTTCGGAAATTATTGAAAACGTAAGGAGAAAATTTGACAGGTTCCACCCGAAACGACTGTGACAATCTAACAGTCCGTTAAACAAAGGATACTGCCTGAGATCATGTTAGGAGGCAAACTCACCAAAACAATCTAGTCAGGACATCGGTAACGGCTGATGAAATCAGTCAACATTTCAAACCATCCAGGGCCGCGGTGACGGCTGATGAAATCAGACAGCTACGAAGCACCGGGGTGCACGTCGGACCGACAAGCAGGATACGTGCAAGTGAGTGGGGATGTCACGCCACACCGAGATACTAACGCCTATGGATTTTGCCTTACTTGGCCGATTGGAAGCGAAGTGGCTTAGACAAGTAGACAGTGACTCATCACCATTTCATGATATATATTTACAAGCATTTCATTCATTTGGTCGAACTGGTTTTTGGCAATACAGCGTGTTTTCTGCAACCGTGTCTTTCTTATCTCCGCACAAGTTAGACTAGGGGAAGCCGCATAGCAAGAACCCAGGTCTAGCAGACAAGCAGTATTACAACCTTTGACAAGAGGTAAGGCGCGTTACATCAGATGATACTTGACAACGCTGTCATAAACGAATACGTTTGAAGGCTACAGATTGGAAACATCCGAAAATCGAACGTTATCTGCAAGCTAAACAGCTCATTAGATGTTATAGGTTTAGGTAAAACACTGACCAAAGAGCATATAACCAAAGGATCAATCGATCCGCTCAATGAGTAGTCGAAACGAACAACGTAACCGGTTGCAAGCGATCAACGGTCGTTATAATTCAAACTAAACGCGATCGAATCATCAAATGGAGGAGGAAAACACCCACAACAAAATATTCAGTCAATTCAAGCAACTGTATAGGTATGTAGTAATGTAAAATGATTTATCCAACTGCAACTACCTTCATAAGGATTACAAGTGTATGACGATCTCGCCCGTAAAAATCGATATCAGTTAAGTAAACGAGATTTTCAGGAGCAATTCAGTTACCCCCAGGAGTGGAGAATATTGGGATATCGACAAAAGTTATTAGTGTCCCTTCCAGGGCAATCGATTCTTGTGTTCCTAATATGTGACCGCAGCATGAGAATAACACAACCACATTGTCATACTATGCGAACCAATCGCCATATGAACGGAATCTGACTATTTTGTATGGACGCTTGCCAGAATGAGAGCTTATAATGCGGCGCAGTCCGAGATCATGACAATAAGTACTACGATGATTTTTGAGTTAAAAACGGTTGATAATAAGAATATGCCATTCCGAAAGACCACGTGACTTTTCCCGTTTTGACATCATTTCTGGGGATGTTGTTGAAGGAAGAAACACTGCAGTACTAGATGAATTGGCAGCACAAAAACGGTTGTTAGTCGGGAGCTTCCGATCAAGACTTAAGCTGTTAGTTTGACTTAGATAAAAGATCTTATGTTCAACTAGCAGCCTGTAGGTGGATAGTCTGCACAGCGTTCTACTAAGGACACTACAGAACTGTTACTTAGCACATCGTAATCAGCATCTCCTCAGGCAAAGTATGAATAGAGGTGGACATCCCAGCAAATCGTGCAAACAAATCAAATTTAAGATTTTAAAGCCCTGCTCCTAGCTGAAACGAAGATTGAACGTTCTAATGAGGGCTGTGAAAAGAGACTTCACTTATTTGCCTGAAGAATAAAAGGATGCTGTCGTCTAATTTGCACCAAACTTAACACTGCTTACAATGACTCAAATGTTAGCATGCCTAGGCTCACCAGTTGGTTGTTGTTAACTATGTGGAAATAAGAATAATGTATTATTGTACTGACTAGAACTGACTGTGGTGAGGTGTTGCTGTTAAGACCCATGAAATGATAGCGCTCTATAAACCGATTAACTGTAAACTCTGGGTAATGAGTGAAAATGTATTCATCGTTTTTATTCGAATAAAATAAACTTACCGACTGGTTTTCTGCTTCCATTCATTGTTTCATAAGTATATGGAACGTGCAGATATACAGTGGTGAATTATAAATTTTCCGTGAAATTCCACTTCTTGAGTGGTCTGCTGGTGGTCCAGATCTTTCCGTGTTTAGAAGATAGTAGCTCTATTAACACGCAGTCTAACAGACAAACGGAAGAATGATCTAGAAAATGAGTGATCAGGGGAACGGTTTCTAGTTGTGGGCTGCTTTACAGAGGTCTGCCCGGAAGAAGTGTCAGTATATCAAATGTAAGGGACAGAATATATTTTTCTAGAATCAGATGAAGAAGTCCCAACCTGGTTGTTTCTAGAGATTTGAGTAACGTTAATCGAACAATCAGTGCTGAAGTAAATAAGCTGTGAAAAACAGTTAGGGTTTCTTTGTCAGTTTATTAATGGATTAAGCTTAAAACACTTAGCCCGTATTGTTAACCACCGGTTCATTCGCTTTCTATATACCTTCCCCTATCTGAGAGATATTGCATTTATTGCGAAACAACTTGTGTTGTGAATTCAGAAGGCGGACGATACAAAGGTTGTTTATTGGAGAAATCAATACACTAGTCAAGCCTCTCAACGGGATTAGAAACAAAAACACTCATTTGCACACCTCACTCCTCTGAGGACGCTCCAGTCGCTTTGGACACCATGTCTCAGTTCCTTCATGTGGTGACAGTCATTACATGTCATTCTGCCTTCCAACGATCATTCCCATATCTCTCCTGTATTTATCCCGCGATCCCGCGATCCATGCGGCTACTGAATAGTGGTGTGAGTAGTATGGTGCGACCGTCTATCCTCACTACACTTGTTTGCATTGGAAATATGTTTGGATTGGTATTCCAACCATTTCCGTGTGCCTGATCCTCTTTTGCTTTGATGAGTGCATGAGAAACCGTGAAGTTCACAGCAACAGGCAGATGACCTGGCATTCCACAATGCAGGACATGAATACTTGCCTTGTAGCTACCGTTAAAAAAGCAAGTTGTTGAAGAATCCTAAGGTTGACCAGCAAGTTTGTGTGTTTGTTTTACAGAAGAATATGACATACAGACATGAACTGATTGCCATTCGACTGTAAACAGTTAATCAGGCCGACTATTAATCATGTCATCAGTGAATGACAGCTGTCTAGCAGGATGAGAATCGCAAGCACGCGATTTCTTCGGACAACTTCTCTCAGTTTAGATAATCTATCACCGACCAAGAAATCTTATTTATTGGTCGAACTTGTACTCAATTCAACACTCATGAAGCCAGTTGTTTCAAGTTAACATCGAACTATAATAGAGCATTCTTTGAATGAAACTGGTCTACTTGTAGAGTATTGTTAAGCTTACCTCTTGTTGAAATTTTGAGGCAGAAGTCACTCAAAGTGTTTACCGAAGTAAGCAGGTACTATTAATTATGTGATTAAATGTCGGGGATGGAAATGATGCAGAACCATAGGTCCAGTTATTTATAGCGAAGTTAGGCGCCTGTCCGCTGGTGTTAGTACCACAGAAGACACCGGGGATGTGCTTACAATTCATAAAGGGCATTCATTTCTGTGTTTACTTAGTGACTGTTATTTATGTTCCTACCTGTATGTATGAACTGTAAGATATTCTCACTTTGAACAAGCACCAGGGTTTTCAAACCCTTGCATCTCAATCAGTATTGCAGTTGGCACTGTTGATAGTCGATGGTCTCAGAGAACAGTTTCAAGTCAGTAGACCGCCACTAATGAATTGCTTTGAAACTGCAAAAGATCCCTAATAAGAACGACTATAAGACCTTTTGGGCAGTCGCATGGATGTTCCACCCCTCCGAGATCGAGGACATATCGTCTGCCATTGTGCAATTCCCACCTTGAAAACAGTCCACTCAGTTTACGTTTACTTTCGTGGTGGCTGAAAATTTTGCAAAATTTTTCAAACTTACATCATACAACTACCTACCTATAGGACACAACTTTATGTTTCGTGAATTTTTGTATTTGTTGGCAAATAAACGAAAGAAAGATAGACATACGAACCAGTTTGGAACGGGAGTGTTGCTTGGAGTTTTTAATCCTTTTTTCTCATGTCGTGCATACAGGAACTACCTCTAACAGATTCGGTCAACAAGACAATGATGTATTCCTCCTACAAGAAGATAAGCTAAGTTTCACGATGGATTGTACATATAAACATGAAGCACGTGTGCATGTGCGCGTACTTGTGCACAATCGCGAAAGGGATGGCAGCAGATAGTTGTAATGATGTTGATATTTGATCTCGGAAAGGAGATATGTGATAGCTGAGTAGGCTGTTGGACATCATTTGGTGAACAGACTGAAGTCCCCACCCTAACCGGAGCGTCTGTCTGAAACTGTAAATAATTTTAGTCAATTGTGATTACTGGGCTTCAGCATTTTTCTAAATGCACATCTACCTTAATACTTAAGCACTTTACCAAACCATTGTTGAATTCGACAACAGAGCAAACTTGATTATCACAAGTCAGGCGAAATTTGACGATCAAACGTAAATTCGCGGGAAAATGGAAACCGGTTTCAACTAAATAAATGCTAATCATTTGTATACGTATCAAACGTTGCACCTTCTTATATTGTTTAGGCGGTGGAATTGTGTCGCAGTGGGCAATCCCCGGTGCATATTGGCTAAAATCTTGGAGCAAGCTGAAATCATCATGGATAATCCTGGAAAGGAGGGCAGACGGCAACGAAAAACGGGTAAGCGTAGAGTAGGGCTTCCGAAAGTTTGGAAACCGAAGGCCACGTTCGCTTACAGAGGTCGCAAGAAACTTTCATGTTGTTATGAAAGTGACCTTGTGTAACTGTCGTTTTTTAAATCACTTTTCACTTAAGAAACTACATATCACAGAGGATGTCAATATCTACATATTCTAAATTGCATACAGCTACCGTGAAATTGTCCTCGTTTATCGTGTACTTCTCAGCAAAAGCTTTCACTTCGTGGGGAAAATGTTCTGTACCTACGAGTATTAACTAGCCAATTCACGCAAAATAAACAGTGTTTTTCTTTGAAGCATGTAGGACCTATGTGCATCGGCAAATCAGCACTGCAAGTTTGATGCTGTAACCTTCAAATACAACAGTCTAAGTGAAATTCCTGGATGGTGGAATAATTTACTGTGTCAAAACTATCATTCGGAGGAACACTTTACATGTTGTCATCAACTTGATGAGGAACCCGGTACCTCAAACAAGAATCTGTTAACAAGTTAGTCTAACACTTCTGTTGTTCAGCATTTTAGGTAAATGTACTCGGCAAAAAATTCACTAACGTCAGAATTTAACAAAAAATTTGGACACTGGAACTATTCCAGCGTACGCTTACATGTCAGAAAAAGAAAAACCATCCGGCTGGCAACAGTGAGGGTAGCGATAAATCTGCAAATGTCAGACGATTTAGTTTATTAACTCACGTACACCACACAGAGATTATGTTTGTTCGAATGGCAGATAGATGAAAATTGAGACTGGTGGGGAAAACTACGTCGAGGAAATCACTCACAAAGAAAGATTTCTGTGTGCGTTTCATTGATGTTTCTGCTGATATTGAAAATCGGCCCACCTGCTGGTAGAAGCCAGATGAAATTTTATAAAACAAACCAAGTCAACATAAGATTTCAAAAATTTCAATAGACTATGGTTACATAAGTTTGTATTTTGATACCTTATTCCGTTGAGTTGTAAAACCTTCCCAAATGTGGACGTGCCGTAGCGGGAGCAATTTTGGTTGTGCTGCGAGAATAGACGTTGTTTGAGAGAATACCACGTACACTTTTCTATTCAATCTTATTTGATTTCCATTGGTATTTAAGATGATCGAACTTGGAGAGAAACATGGTTCTAACGACTTCCTTACACTTAACAACAGCCAGGCCATAGCTCATTTTAGGAAGATTTTAAGACCGAAGATAGCTACTTCATATCTCCCATTCAACTGATTGACTTTCCATCTAATCTGGGCTCATGTAGTGATCGAGTCTAACAGATTTCTCTAACATTGTTACTTCAAGCATACACATGATAATTACGCTTGGTGTCCGTTCACACCCAGAGACGTATTGGTTAATTTCCGTGTTCACGCCTCTAGGTAGTACACTGAACTGTATTTGGGGGCCTTCAGGGGACAAAACATTGAGTTCTTCTCGAAAGAACGAGTTGAGGTCACTAGAAAGTTTCCACCTCACATAGTGGTGTACCGTTTTGAAGCGGTTGGAATTGACTGATAGCATAACTCATCTAAGGCCAACTTTTCGCGAGGCCTTTCTGTATCTATTGATAAACAGATTGGGACTAACATAAGGTTACGATCAAGTTGTAATACTCTACGTTTCAACCACCTCGAGTGGCCTTCCTCATGAGTGCATCCATTTTCCTTAGAGCACTGAGGAGCATTTATCTTCAAGTACCGCTTGAATTAGTTTACCATAATTGCTACCAGCATGTTTGCCGTCTTCGGAAATCTTTAGTCTTACTTCAAGGTTTGAAGAGATTTCGCGGCTTCCCATTACTCAGTTCATTCGCGAGTTCTTCTGTGAACCGTGTTTACCAAACGACTCTCGACAGCTCGAAATGTAGATATTTAGATTGAACCTATAATAAGAAAAGTAGTTCGGTTACTACCATCTTCTAAAAAATATTCCTATACAGGAAAAGCCACTACCACTAGTCCACTCGTTAATCAAGACCACTACTCACAAGTTCATGGGTGGTCCATTGTTCGTTTATGGTCTGACGTCCTGTTAATTTGGACTAGCCTAATCGAAGGTCTCTGGAGCGCGATACTAATTTACCAACTGTTTTGTGTTTCATTAACGACATTTTTGAATGAACGTATGGTTACCAGAGAGAGCAATATCTTTTTGTTAGCAATTTGCAGGATGACTTTTGCCGTGAAACACTGCGCTAACTACAAATTGACTTGTTAAACAACCCTCCTGAGACAACTTCTTACCATTTATGTTTAACTTTGAAATGCATAACTGTTGCAGAGTCTTCTCGACCAGTGCATAGTACAAACAGATCAACTCCACTCGCGTGCCAGTTGCCATGCGTGTTGCGGTACTTAGGTTATTTAGCACAGTTCTCAACTCATCATCAATTTTGAGTATATTCCAGTGACTTCCGTTATCCAACCCGTCCTCGGATAAAAGTGTTTGAGTGACCTGTCAAAAACCAGCGCGAACATCTGACCTACTCACTATTCATACTGGTCAATTGACCGAACAGACGTCAGTTATCAGAGCCAAGGAGAAATCAGTAATCATTTTTGCGTTCTTTTGTTCAAGTTCATTTGGGTGGAGAAATTACCCAATCTACATGTTGCACGTGCGAGTAGCACTAGAGAAATGGCTGGTGTGCGTTCAGTCTCGACAATGGCCGTCTATTTTTAAATAGGCAGTAAAAAATTCGCCACTACAACTTTCGTTACGACACCACCTTACTAGTTGACTGCAAATGAGTGTATTTAACCTGCTACTGACTGCTGAGTACCTTCCCTGAGCAAAGCTGTTCTGAAAGAGTTGGATATCTAACGGTCAGTCCCGGTGTCTAGTAATGTGAGAACTCATAGTTACTGAAGAAAGGACAATTTTGGGATTGCTTCCTCCCGGTTTTATCGTTAATACCGTTTAATATCTTTGTTTGTAAATCGAACGCAATGGGTCTAATAAGTAGAAGTTGGCATTCTTAGTAGTAATGAAGTCCTGTCTATGAAAAGATTTCAACAATTGCGTCTAGCTGAACGGCTCATCACAAAACTGTTGATCCCACTTGTGAAAGAGATGAGGATGGTGATTATTATCAGAACAACTTGGAGTTACAGGAAACCAACCTACGTTTGATTTTAAGTCATCAAAGCTCATGAATAAAGAAGGTTCTCTTGTTTTATTGTCTTTGATTTGCCGCGAAATGTAAGCATAATTTGTTCAGTTACAATTCAACCTAGGATTTTTTAGAAACTTTGAATAATAAAAGTGATGAAGCATAGTCTGAAAAAAATGTTTGCTAATCTGGCAAACTCAACTAAACCTCATAGATTATACAGCTGTGAACTCATGTTGTCAAGTAGCCTATCCTGATTCATGTTCATCTACCTTATTAGTAGGAATAAAACTGAACATACCTTACCACAGCGTAGGTCTACAGCGATACGTTCCCCCATGTTAGTTAGGAAGACCATGTGGTCGATCTGTATTTCAAACAGTGAGTCAGTCTTGCTTATTTTGGAATTAGCTTCACGTTCGCCAACACAGTTGCCTCACAAAAAGGTGACCGGACCTCCCTTCCGGGCCATGGCAAAAATATACATCACTGCCGATGTCTAACAAGAGCGAAACTCGAGTCCAGTATTTCCTCTTGAAGAAAGCAGACTGTGAAGTCTATGGGAATGGGCTGACTGTGACCCGTTCCGAATGGTGTTCAATTTATACGAAACAAAAATGAGTAACTGCTACGTATCATTATTGAAAATATCGAGGAAAGATATGACGATTCCTGTGATTTTAACGTGGACCATCGATTAGCGTTCCCATAACAGTTACTGTATCTCCTGTCAGGATGATCGGGTTATCAGAGCGTTACTCACGGGAAAATGTGTTTGAACGTTCACACTTGATGACTCGACCGTATTTAATATGTGAAGAATGGCGCAGCGGCCAAAACGGATGCCTCATAGAAGCTTGGTTGGAGTTCTTGTTCTGTCCGTAGATAGGATGTGCATTAGTGACGAGTAGTAGCGAAAGCGAGAATGGCTAGATATTCTATGGGAATGCGACAGCTAGACACGTTCGATTTATGCAAACTGGGATTAACGCAACTTTTATTAGATTTCTTGTGTCTTGGCAGTGCTCACAAGACCTTTTGGTCCAGGCCTGATGTGGTGGTAACCCATTAGTAATCAACTCACACTAGTCACAAATGTTTTTATCGTTTAAGCCATAACAATATACATATAACTATTGGGGACGTAAAAGGTTTTTTTGTGCTGCTCTGATAGACTTTAGACAAAAAGGTATATAAAATGTGTTGCCTACTTACCAGCAGTCCATGTTTTTAACTGCAGTGGTTGGCAGGTAATTATTGCGATGCCACTCCTGCCTGAGAGAGAACCGATCTGAACATACCACTTTCCAGTTAGTTTTCGAAGTGAGGTTAACAGTGTTACTTCCGATACGAATGGTTTCCTCGATGAGGGGTTAAACACTCAAATTAGAGCTAAAAAAATTACATACCTGGTGTCTCACAGTCCTAGTTAGGGCAATGATTCGTCTCTTCCAGATATAATCTATCAGCCTATAAGTTCTTTGAATGTCTGCTGACTCACCAACACCCCGTCAAAAAGGAAATTTGAGATGTCATGTGAGAATCCCATTTAGGATTGCTTTCATGTTTACAGTTAGAAGGCAACGTTTTATCTGGTGGTACAGGTCAGATAGAAGCATCAAAAATTTGAGTCGTCATGTAACTGGTCACGTACCGATGCATCAAACCGGTAAGCTTATCGTAGCAAGTGTCCGTTTCGTAGCCTTCGCTTGAACCTCAAGCTCTGTGTCTAAACTGTGCACGCGAAAACTCCATCGTTCACAGTAATACATCGAAACGATAGATGTCGCTGTATATAAGTAAGGGGAGTATTGTTTAGGTAGATATTTTTGAAAGTTCACAATGAAACCTCGCAATCAATGGTGAAGAAAATGGAAGAAGACACTAAGTCAGATCCTTTGATTATTTATCCAGTCCTTGGAAACAACTACAATGGATCACTACCCTGTAATTTATGTTGAAAAAGAATCTGTGCGATATTTTTAAGTTTACTCTTTGCAAACTGTGATCTTGATAACCATTGTCAGCATCGTTTTTTGCCAGTTTTATCCCACGAAATCATCAAAAATCGTCTGAAAACCGAAAATTCATCTCAACATTGATTAAGATGAGACTGGCTATGAGTTGACATTCAGATAATTTCGAGATATTTTTAACTTTGTGTATTGAAATTCAGCATTTCATGAGTTAAAGTATGAGTAATGCATAGTGTGGATTATTTTATACTGCTGAAGAGAGAGTTGGTTATAAATCGTAAGTCAGCCACAACTAAATGTTCAACCACTATAAAAAAGAGGAATATTTGACGGTCTAGTCAAGTATCATGAGACTGAGTCTCGAACCTTAGAACTCATAGGATGCATAGAAAGTTTACAGATCAGATAAAACTGAGAATCTGTGTTGCACGATTTGAAAGAGAAGACAAATCGGAACATTGTTTCACTTTCAAAGAGTCAGCAATAGACAGAATGTATAAGTGAGAAAATCAGCGAAAAACAAGTGGAATAGAAATCTAACTATTCCTAATTCGGCGTAAAACGATCAAGCTGAAACACAGAGCAAAAAACATCTATCTGGCATTGACTTGGCAGTGACGTTACAACTCAGTTTGGTAACCTGAATACAGATGCATCAAGCCTGCACCTGAATTCATTACCGAAGACGAAGTTTTGGCAAACTCAGATAGGTTGTTACAGATTGGTACACCTGAATGTTAAGTGTTCTGTACAGGTTGACTGATTCATTTATTGTTGAAGCTTTGCGTATTACTTTGAGACGTTTACCTTTTTTGCTAAACACAAATATTTCTCTTCTTATGTTGGGATTCTAATCTACTAAAATCAAGTTATCCCTGATATGCCGATGACGCGCTGAGAAGTGTCCTAGTTTACCTAATCCGTCTGGAAACATTAGGTGGAAGCATACAACAGAAAATATCAGTTGAATGGTTTTCGGGTGAAGAGCAAAGAACCTGTTAAATATTATGATGATTTCGTACCAAAACCCAAAACCGGAATGCCATTTAATTAACGCGTTAGTAAGGCTAACGAGGGAATATATACTTTTTAATCGCATGAACCACAACAAGAGTATATAGGCATGATCGATGGATCATAGTGTGGTGGATTGTCAGGTCGGAGGTGCGAGTTTTCGAGCGCTCGGCCGAATACCTCAACGCGGGCGAGGTACGTTCAAAAGCCTGCCGCGATCGAATCAAGAACAACGTGCGCGGCCGGATGAGTCATCGCTCGATCGGATCGGACCAACGGGCGAGGCAGGGCAGGCGAAATACGACAGACGGCCAGATCGGAGGCGTGGATTTTCCAACATTCAGAGGAACATCTCGACACGATGTTGGAATACGGTCAATGCCAACATTGGGTGGATGGCGGACAGCACGAGCAGCCGGACGAGCCATCGCGCAACGAAATCGGACAAACAGACGAGGGATGGCAAGCGGAAGACCCTCCGATAGAACGCACCGGTCACACACGTAAACCGGTAAGAAGTGCACACGACATGTGAACGGAAACCGGGGGCTGCTGCGGGTTGGAATTATGACTCATAAACGAGAGAGCGCGCGTTGCATGGGTCTGGCGATTCGGACAATAAAGATTGTGCTTTATTGGACGCCTTCTCGCTACAATAGTAGCAAGGCATATGATAGCGAAAGTTTAAACCTCTCAGAATAGTTGTACTCCAAAAAATTATTTACGCTTTGCTTAATTATAACGGAGGTCTCTGGTTCATATCGACATAACGATGGTGAGAAAGGTTTCCAAAACTTGATTCAGGCTATCTAAGTTTTATGGTTTGAAGAAATCTCCAAAACTAGGTTTAGCAACGTGGTATAACCAATCAAAACATGCGATTTCAGCGATAAAGCTCTACGTGTTATTCGCTGAAGAAAAATTTAAATTAATGTTTATCGTAGACCCAGTGTTTATACGGTCACAGAGGGTCGTCAGAAGTGTAGGATTATTTTTAAAAAATACAACATTAGTGGTTGAGAGGGTTTAACGAAATTCACTCGTGATGAAAATGCTCGAGACAAACCTAACCACTATGTGTCCAAAGTTACAAGACAAGAATTATGTTGCACAATAGAAATTCTTCCTGAGAATTTTTTCAAAGGTTTCCATAATCTCTACTATTTTTAAAGAATATCTTTCAAATACCAAGTTCCAAATATAAACGCAGTGTCTGAAGAAACAAACCTCACAAATTTTTTACCGGAATAACCAAGATTTTCCCAATATACAGTGTACACCACACTAAACGCCAGATTAAGATATTCATGCCACATGCCAAGCACTGGAGCCGCTTTGTTCATTTCACTATGTAACCTTCCTTGATATCAAATGGCAACCTTCACGAAGGATTACCTACAAGTCCGAAAGTGAGATTATGTTTTGAAACAGAACGCTGTTTGTCAGCATCATCATCATTATCATCAAAACAGCCATGAGCCTGACCAAAAGGTACTGTGGCTCGGGTCGCCGCTCACCTCAACAGTGATGTGGAATATCCTAAAAGGAAAGAGTACTACGAAGGACAAAAAAGATTGAAGAAGACTAAATGGATGAACTAGAAATGGTATGGATACAGGTGCGCCATTGACTGCGACACACCGCCATCTCGGTTAGCGTCTCTAACCAGCGGTTTGAGTGATCACGAGGACCCCATCCAGGCAGGCAATGTCTGCCCACTGCTCAATGGAGCAGTCAAGGTCTTCATATTTCGTGACCACGTTGTTGCTTGACCACCACGCGGTTTAACCCAATCGCTAGTGCCCTCAGTATATAATGCCCGGTACGGTAAACGCTCAG
>QNGE01000069.1:29345-56650 GCA_008508345.1 Paragonimus westermani | reverse complement strand
AAAGGCCTCTTCCATCTCTTTCGATTGTTGGACCAAGTAGTGCTCACGGTCTTTGCGCAAGCTTTTAGTCAGCATGCGTTTAAGTTCTCGACGGTCGTCATCGTATTCAGAACCAGGTGGGATCGAACGACGCTTGTTCATAAGATTTATCGACGTGACTGAAATCCAGTTCTGTCGAAACTGAACGTGAATCATGCTTATTACTTAGGTAGAAATTGCTGGCAACTGGATTAGACAACACTCCAGAGCGAGAGTGAATCAGCCGGTTACAGACGGCTTATAACAATTCAAGTCCGTGCCACCATTTTGGTAATGACGAACGTAAGGGAAAACTGGACTTGACAGGTTGTCTTAATCTGCAATAAGTGGGTTAACGGACTTCTGATTACCATAAGTATGGGAAGACAAATCGAGCATTATGGGAGATTTGACAGCCATGAGACCTCCACTGTCAATGAGAGAATGTTGTTACTGTTGAGTAAAGCCAGTCTTCCTACATACTGAAGCAGTACGTACAAAATCTCGGCCTTCGCTTGCACCTTTTGATGGCTGTTGAATTACAGTGGCACGAGATGCAGGTCCAAACAATCTCACATCGAGCGAGAAAATGTAGTTTACGCCTTCCACTGTCTTTTAATACAAACCTTCCCTTTGCTAATAGATTCACCAGAAATACCCTCCGCTGCGCACTTTAGGGTCTACTCGGAATGAAATTTCAGTCCACCTCCACTGATGCTCGACTTGTTACGCCTGAAACTCAACTATTGACAACAAGAAACGGAGTGCAGACCCGTTTTGGCAACCGTTTGGCCGGAAGATATCCACAAAGAGATAACAAGGTGATTATAGTAATTAAAGAAACAGCAGTAGCTATTTATAAAGAGTATTAGTGGATATATACACAGTGAGAATTCTCTTAACTACTACACGTAGTGTAGTGAGGGCAGACGGTCGCACCATACTACTTACACCACTATTCAGTAGCCGCATGGATCGAAATGATCGCGGGATAAATGCGGGACAGATACGGAAAGGATTATTAGTGGACAACATCACGTTTAATGGCTTTCGCCACATGACGGGACTGAGACATGGTGTCCAAAGCGACTGGAACATCCTCGGACGAGTGTGGTGCTCAAATGAGAGTTTCTGTTCGTGGTCCCGTTGAGACGGATAAGTCGTGTGTTGGTTTCCCCAAATAAAATTCTGTGCCACCCGCCTTCTGGATTCACAACAGTAGGTGCATCTGTTCATCCTGAGAGTGATTTCAACACCAATGAGTTGTACTCAAAACTGGCGTTGTTATGTGATACAGTTACGAACGTTCAAGTAGATTGAAAGTAGCTTCTGATTAATCCACACAAAAACTCCAGATGTCTGAAAAGAGGCAGTAGCTAAAGTAGTAAGCAATTGTAAGTAGAACCTAACGATTACTAACTCAATGCCGTATAATACCAAGCCACGTGTGGTAACGATTCATGGTAGGTTACGTAAGCCTTCATAGCGGGAAGCGGACGCCAAGTAAGAAAGTTACTCTCTGTGAAAGGCTATCTACCCATACGATTTTTGAAGAAATTATTAACCTTGTCTGTAACCATAGGATAAACTGACGCGGTTTAGTAAAAATCTTGTAAAGACCAATCGTCCACTGTAGTAAGAAAACCATGAGCGCCTTTGTTTGTCACGGCTCTTTCTGAGGTAGCCTTTTACAAAACCCTCACAGTAAATTGCTTATCACCGTTCCTATTTTCATACAGCTTTTCAGGGTTATTCCTTTTAGTAATGATGGCAGTACCTCGCGCACAGCTCCATAGGAAACGTTTGGGTCATTGAACTGAACTGGCTATCTGAAGGAAGATTTCTAAACAGAATGAAATATTAAGAGTACAAGTGACCAAATGAGTACATGGATCGTTCCTAGAGAATTCCGGATCTGCCTCAAATAAGACCTATGGAAAAATAGCTTAAAATGATCTGACGTTAAGTGTCAATTTTCTGCTGAGGAATAGAAGGTTATGAACTATGTGCGAAGATGGTGCCAGCAAATAAGAACAATGGAGAGGCGAGAAATCGTCACCCACACAGAGTGAACTTGTAAGGCTCGTTTTACTCGAGTAGATGTAACGATAGATGTACTACACAAAGTGGACTCTGTAGTAAACCATGTGTGGGTTTGATGTATGACAAGAACTCAAGTAACACAGTCAGCAGTGGAAACGACTGGGTTTGGCATGGATGATGGCGATCTCGATGGCAAATGAGACCTTCGTTGCTTCCCTTGAAGCATCCTAATCAGGAGAACCGGCCAACTACCTCCGCAAAACTGACGATCAACAGTACATCTTTCTGATTACAGTAATCTTCGGGTGCCAATTTACATTAATGATAAGTAACGATTACATAGCCTGTTCCATTCTGCCCTCAAAGATGACCACGTCGTAATCAGCGAAAAGCAAAAACACACCCTGATTTGATGTGTTGGAGAGAGTGGACGGGAACAGCTGAAATGCGGTAATTGGCTCGGGAAGAACATAGCAGCCACGCACGACTTCCCACACAATGTATGCATTACCTGAATGTCTGTTCACCTAACGTGAATGAAATCAGCTGCTACCGTCATTATCGCGCATCTGTAGCAGCCGATCGATCGTTGACGGCTGCTGAACACCGCTCATTCGACCAGCCACCACTCGGTCAAACACAGTTCCAAAGAACCTAACATGCTGACCGTTAAGAACCAAAATCTAGTGACACGGTCACCCTCGTGATGGTGGTTCAGTCTACCTCGTTAACTGGAGATGGCACGATCATCATCATCCTCATCAAAGATATCAATACATCGGTGTATATTACCGATGATTGCTCGCTGCACAACCATGAAGAAAAAAGCAAACCTTGTACGAGATGACAGAAGAAAGAAGAGAGGGATGGGACAAAATTACAAGTCACTAGGTACATATTCAATCATTCAACATCAGAGTGAAAGCGAGGCGTCAACAGCAAGACAGCCTACAGACGGCATCCGCCGCTCCGTACTTATTTCACAACTCGGCTGAATACCTACAGCATTCACGTCACTGAGCACGATCATTAGCTGTCCACCTCGAAACTTACGCCATTGAGCCACAGTACCATCACCAGAGTGTTCGGTGTGTCCGATGAATGAACGGTATCCATATTACATGAAGCAATCATAAAAGTCTGCTCAAATGCAAAGACTGAACAGAACTTGACAGAAAATCATTAACAAACACCCCTCTTCCTAACGGTCTAGTTGCTTATTCGTTGGTGCCATCCAATTTGAGAGATCGAACGTAAACATCAGAAGTCAACTAACTCAATACGATACACATATTCAAAAGATAAACACTACAAAGAGTGATCAACGTGCCACAATATGAAGAAACGAAAAGAAGCATTGTGTAAGATGAAAAAAACAAGTGCTCAAGGAAAAAGAAGAAAAAATGACCACGATGCACACAGAGAATCGCAACATAGGGGCCAATGACTTTCAATCTTCCGCACATCAGACAGCGTCTTCAACCAAAGATGTTCAGTCCCCTTCAAACCCTAACCAGACAGTCGGGAGCATCCTATTCAAGCACGCCTTAAAATAAGTTCTTTCACATCCAGAATGCAAGTTATGCGCTGACCACCGGGTTAACGCTTCCAGTCCAACTCACCACTCGCAAATATGGCACGATGTGGTAAGCAGTGAACTGGCATTCATAAGGCGAGACCAAGTCAACACAGCCTGTGAGACGAGATCAATACGCTTACAGAGGTTATCCGCTCCGAAGACACGTCAGAGAACTTTGACCTGACCAGTAGCAACGACCTTGGAATCAACTGAAGTGTATAACAAGTATCGGGTAGACAATAAGAATGTTGCTGGTTTCATACGCTAGCTACTGCCCTAGATTCTAGCCTCCAAAATACAGTAGACATCGGCATTCAACAAGTCTAACTTTCGTGCGACAGTAGCATGTTAACTTATCTGTTTCAGAATGCGATTCTTGAAAGTACTTACATTAATTGAAAATTTAGGTCTAAGCACGAGAGGAGAAAGACCGGAAGTTTGACAGTGAGATGGGACTTGCTGACACAGCGTTTCCTTGGCTAGCTATCCCTTGGGAGACAGGTAGAGCAATTACTAGAAATGGGGATCAGGATGGGCCTAAAAGTTAAAGTCGACATAACAGTGGTGGAGGGACCAGCGATAGCATATTTTCGTCCGTTTCCTCTGCCGTATGCAGCAGATAGGGCAAACCGGTTTACACTGCGAGACGGTCGATGCAGTAAGGGATTAACAGTGTTATGAGTATTCATAACAGTGTGTGGGCTGAGACATCGTCGGGACGCCCACACCTAGATAGAGCAATGATTAGGGTTCTCAACCAAAGTTTTTGGTTCAAAAGCCTGTACCGCAAGATAGCGGGTGGATGGCAATGTATTGAAACCCGTACTTTCTCTAGAAAAAGAGACCAACCTTCTTCCAACCCCTACTTGTAGTTTGTTAGACTTCTACCTATCGGCCCATCTAGTGAGTGGCTATCGGTTGAACGTCACATTGTCCAGTTTAGTCCAATAACCATCACAGCGCATCAAGGCCCAATCTTTCTTGTTCATAATAGAATGTCTTGATCTTCAAAAGCACCTTCCAGTCCAAAATGGCAGGTTATATTAATGATAACGAACCGTACGAGCTCGAGATGTCATATGCTAACGGTGCCCCACGAGGTGAAATCTTCAGTGTATTGTTCATTTTTATCGAATTATGTACAATGACGTCCGGTCAAGCCGAACAGTGGGTTCCTGTGAGAACCGACTAGACGACGAACGAACGATGGTGATAACAACAGCAACCCTTCTTCACGTAAATGTCGACCCTGTTAACTGTCCTTAACCGCCTGGTTTTTCTGGGACCCGTCTTTACGGTCAACGTAGCCTGATTCCAAGAGTGCACAATTTTTCCCAACTGTGTCCGTTGCTTCCAACTCGTGATACTATTCTGTCTGTCCATCACCAAACCTCGTTCGATTTGCGCTGAGCTTCACGTAGTTAGTTCACGTACAGTTTACACTAAGCCTATAGTATCTGAATGAATCCGAATATGTAAATAACCGCCAAAATCATGCATCAACGGAAGGTGCGATAAAGAAAAGAAGGGTGAGCACAACTTCCGAGCCAGATCCAGATCACGCACACTACAAAGCATGCGAGAGCAGATCAGACCGTTGACTCAGTCAACGTACGGTCAGCAACCGAAACACTGATTGACAAGTTCAAAAGATTCTGTAGTTTCAAACTGACCGAGTGATAATCGTCGATATTCGTGATATTCGTCGACTGGATCCGGAAAGACAGTTGCCTTCACCCGATGCGATTGGACACTAACATCACTCGTAAACAAATGCGGCTGAATAGTTGAAGGTGATCATTCAGTCGTGCCTAAGACGAGGTCAATGGTGCGACGTTAACAACGGTGGAACTCGAAGTTAATGCCTCCATTTTCACATGACTCGATTGAAAAGCTCAACTGTGTATGAAATTTGTGAGCAGCTGCAAATGTTCATTTCATATCGATCAAACGTCCTGTAACTAAGTAACAGTCAGTATTTCCAACCATTTGCATTCAGATAAGCAATACTACCCAAAATCCTATTCAGGTGTGTGTGTATGTTGGGAAGATTTGGCGTTGAACCGGACGGCCTGGAGGAATACGGTTCGGGCGGGCGTCCGAGCGTTCAACGAGCAACTATTGCGTGGTCGCGAGCGGAAGCGTGCAGTACGCAAAGGAACCATCGGTGCCATAGGTCGCGGTGACGTGACTATATGGCGTTGTGATGTGTGCGGCCGCGAATGCGCTGGCCGTTTGGGGCTGGTAGGTCACCAACGTACTCATAGTACCCCGTCGGCGAAGAGGCGGCGAGTACGCTAGGCTCAGGTAGGTCAAATCGGTATACCTATTCTACTTCTGTTAATGACTGCATCGGCCAACATCGTGGTCATTGACAATTAATCCGCTCTTCTTTTCAGAAACCTGAGTGTCTGTGGTCTTCTACCCATTCTCTTCTCCGGCTTTGCTGGTGCATTGTATGATGGATTGTCTGCCTGGCTTTTCATAGTCCAATGAGAACTTTGCTTTTCATCCTTATCTTCTCTGGGATGCACTAACCTGCACCCCTATACTGCAACGCTTCTTGTATTACACTTCAAAAATCTTTCTTCTCAGTGTAGATCTCGTCATTGCAGCCTCTCTGTTTAGTTTCCGAGAGATAAGAGTTTCCTTTCCTTATTAGCCAATCAAGTGGCTAACCAGCATTGGCCGGCTGGACAGAAAGGCCCCACTGGCACACCTCCCGGTCTTATTCCTTCGGGTTTACACTGGATATGTGGTGTGTTGGTGGAACTGCAATTGGTGCAGCGCAAGCCAGTTGCAGTGATATATAAGCGCAGGCGTCCTTTGGCTTCGGTCACTGTGACAGGCTAATCCGAATCGGATGCCGCCAACCGTGTATGTGGACAGTCTGTTTAGCCGGACGGTTTGGCTATCCACACGAATGAAATAGTCCTCTTCTAACACCGTACAACCAAACTGTGGTAGTTTCCAGTGTCATCGTTACATCAATCTTTATATGTTCAAATGCTTCACGTTAGTGCCTGAAGAGAGTAAACGTAGTGCTAAATGTGACCTTTCATCAGATATGTGCCAGATCAATGGAACTCAGAACTTCAATTTACGGAAGACGTCACGTGAATTACGCACTATCATCACTTATCACTATCATCCTCATCATCCCTATCAACATTTAGTTTTGTTGCTGAATCCACCTAGAGAGCCATGTGTGTTCAGTTTTCTCATCGTGTTTTTCTAGTGAATCAAGGATAAATCTTCTGTTTTGTGATGGAATTATCAGCGAAAAGAAGATCTCAAAATATTCAGTGCAAAACGCGCCTATGGAAAGTCCGTGGACAATCCAATCAGTACAAACAAGCAATGACCCACAAAACCATTGTTTCTGTCTGGCGAATGGACTGTCCCTTAATAAGGTGTCCATACGGTTGCACGAAATTCGTTTCCCACAGGATTCGTATTTGCGTTACGAAATGACATACAAATTGATGTGCCAAAACCCACAGAACAAGAAACCGTCCCTAACAAAAGGGTACAAAACGAGACTTACAAAGGCAGAAATATACTGAAAAGATTGAAAAACCGACAACTGTACAATAAGTATGTGTTCGGTTCACCAGAACCGAACGATCTGTTTGGCTAGAAACCGTATTTGGCTCGATTGGTTGCTTTGTTTCGACGTGCTTCAGCCCAGCGCTTTTCGAGTTCAATTTGGTTTTCCTGAGCCTGCATAGAACAAAAAAAACCATAAGACACGACGACACTCAGAGTGCAAGTACATACACGAAATGTGCATTGCAGGTTCGTTCGATCTCTCAACCTGTGACAAATGTGTTTCGGGAAACCTGATAGTCACGACACGAGCTATCAAAACAACGGACTATGTCCCCACGTCTCTGGTATCTGTCCACAAACCCACATTAAACTTACCAAAAAAATACACATTGCTGAGGTGAATATGCGCAAAACTTCAAACCGGGGAGCGACTAAACACAGATCGATTTGAAAACAAAGATGAAAAACCAAACCAAAGTAGACTATTGCAAAACACACAAACGAGAGCTGCGACTAAATCCTGACAACGAACACATTGCGGTGACAGAAAAAAACTGGTTCACTGTGATTCTTCTAACGACGGAATCGATGCGACATATGCATATAGACGGAATCGCCAGAAACAAACAGACGGCCAAAGGCGCGGAGCAGATAATACGCGGCTAGGACCGTGCCAAGTCAAACGGTTCTGTAGTTCGGACGACACAGTACACAACGACTTTCGGTTGTCATTCAACGAAGTGGTCGACAGCTGATCCGATCATGGTCGGTCACAACAGCAAGATGTACGCCGGAGAATAAAACCCAAAAACCGCTGGTGCCAGATTGGTAGTGATTATTTTCGGCAACAACCGCACGCCCAAAATACTCTGAGATATGCACCGGGTAACTGACACATTGTTCATGCAGTCAGCAAGAATAAACTGGTGGAGATGCTCGAATCCAAATGGGACAAACACACTTTATACTATTATTTTCAGCAAACAGACGTCTTTTCGATGCAACAGGCGATGCAGGTTGACAAACCTGTACCTTTGCCATTCTCATTGATGCCTCAACAATATTCTAGACCAACGAGATGGCGCTATCCTCTAATGTGTGAAACGGTCTACAGCCTCAAGCTAACCGCTCGCATCAGTCAGTGTACGAGCAATGAGGTCACAGACTAGGAGCAAAACTTTGAAGATAGAAACTGTATTCCTTACTGACCAGTTCGGTCAGTCACCTACTCGAGCATAGTAGAGGGGAACTAAGCAAGGCGACACAATCCACACACCTCACTTCAATAATCTTAATGCCAACAGAAAAATCAATGTTGAGCACACTGAATTCGACAAAGCGCATCCTTTAGGATATAATCCATTACAAAAGTGAACAAGAATGGAGAGATCGGACATTTCCAAAGAACACCATGGAAAATGATGAACAGGTGAGACCACCGACTATAAACTCAAGCCTTGCTTTCAGAGTTAGCGTACTATATATCTCTGTAACTCGTTTGTGAATAAAATCCCAGATAACGCTACGAACAACCGAACCGAGGGCAGGCTTTAGATCTATGGTGGTAGTGCCCGTTGGTTGCGTAATCAAACTTTTCTGCAAAACATCATAGACCCACAAACTTTCAAGCAGGCAAACAGTAAACTAACTGTGCGAATGGAACCCATTCGTACAGGTCGTAATACCCCCAATGTTAAGTCAGTGTTTATCAAAACATTAATCACTACAGCGGTATGTCAGTGTTTCACTATCATACATTCAGAAGAGAAATACCGGGTGTGAAGATCAAAGAGAATAAAGAAGGGAACATGAAGCAAGAAACCATTACGTCTACAACGAAACAACAAACACCAAGGTGTCTGCATTTCGTAAACAAATAAACCGGTCCGGAGTGATAATATATTTACGACCCTGGCTCATTCATTACCGTTGTTTCTCGAACAAGATAGTCCGATAGGCCATCATCTCTTCTAACGAGAACAGTTTCACACTCTGTGTAAAGGCCATCAGAACTCTGGCCTGACATACGAAAGCGATCTGCCGGTAATTAACCTCCATTCTACTGCAATCAACTGTCCGCCTGGTTCATAACACCGGCAATCGAAGCCAAACAGTGCCGTAACAATCATCTGTGAAGGAAAACTCAAAAGTGCACGATGTGCAAACGGAATCGCTAGTTGGTCATCCCAATGTTGACATGGTCGGTGCGTAAACTTAGCGGTAAGTTGTGGACTTTTAAAAACTTCCAATATCAGATACTAGAAAGCAAAACAGTGAACTCTAAATTACTGAAAACATCAGATGGTGCGTAAAAACACAACTAAGCAACCGGAAATCGTCAACCGAGTATTTTTTTTTCCAGTCGAGTTTTGACGCATGGATTAACTCAGCAAAGTCAGCCTATGCACACACTCGTTTCGCTTTAACTGTCACCACCGTCAGTTGAACAAAAGAGAGCATTAGGGGAGACGAAAGAATTTGTCTAAGTTGTTTTGACAATTCTCGACAAGTCATAGAAAAGCAAATTAATGCGTTTTCGACGGGATCACATTTTTTTACGTTTTCTGAATCACAGAAAAGCGAAGCTTGCAAACTAGGTTGACCATTCATAGAAAAACCAGTGTCTGCAAACAACTGATATCGGGCATTTTTACAGGACCATTCCAAACACAAGATTTGTCTGATCAATACATAAGACTAATGTGTGGTAATACGGGCGGATGGGCGCACCGTTGAGAAGAACGACAGAATATTCATGCGGATACTTATGACACCATTAAACGGGCATTGGTATTTCGCATTAACAAATGAAAGAATCATTGTTATCTTGCATATGCAACGTTTAATTCTGATCTGAAACAGAGTGGAGGATTGGTTATCCACGAAATTTCTGCTAGATCCACTGATCGCGGATATATCAGTGACCAGGTGAACAAGGATATTTTTCTATCGGATTCCCTTCTTAAACATGCCATACTAAACGCTGGAACTTACTGAGTGATAAGTGTAAAACGATGTAAACTTGTTTGCTAATTTGTTTGCACAGTACAATCTTGTGGTTAAGCTTTCATTTCAACCATTGTGTTTTTCTTCTGTACATTCATTAGCGTTGAACATATGAAAGTAATGGTAAGTGAAATTTCACAGTTAAGCTTCTATAAGGCAAATCCTTTGCAAGAAATGTAGACAACATATCCGACGTGATCACAAGCATCACGACTGCATAAAAGTTCCTATTCAAACTTTATCGAGTGCACATGAATATACACTCACATGTCGCCTAACTAACGAAAGTTGTGCCGTGTACGGGGAAGAAGGAGAAAGATGGAGAGAGAGAAAATTAGACATATTACATCAATGGTTTGTAACACAAGCACAACTGACTTTTACTGTACGTCACACCAGTGTCCACTGCTAAAGATATTCTTTGCACCTTAGCCAGGAAGCCGAAAACGCCCTACTGATGTAAACTTACGTGTTAACATTCTCATATCCTGAAACCTAAGTCATACGTCTGCTGCCAGGCCGTTGCATCCAGCCTAATCCCATCAATCGCAAATAAGACAGAGCTTGGCAAACGACCAGTTGGTATTCGTAAGATGCGTTTAAATCAACGGAGCCTGTGAAACAAGTATGCACAGCGAAGGACGGTCAGTCAGTGTTGATATGGTACTTCCACCATACGTCAACAATACTACAGAGACCCTATTGGTCAAAAATGGGCATACCGTGGGTATTCCCTGCGTAAGTGAGCCAAGTTCCGTAGGCAGGCAATAAGACCAAGCGTACGGCGGTATCAAACACTCAGGCTTTCGCTGAAAGTCCCAGATTACGTCAGTGCCACAGATATCGTAAGTTGCTAAACACCATCCGCGCCTTAGCTACACGATCTGTGACCTCACCCGACGTTCCGTTAGCGCTGATGTAGCTCCCTCTGACACATGAACTTTTCAATTAACTGCAAAGCCTCATGACCAAAGGTGAAAGCGGGTGTACAGTCTTGTCAATCGTGCATTTAGAGGGTGCAAAAACGAACGCAAATCTCTCATATGTGCATGGTCTTCTGGGTGCTCAGAAATCAGCACAGATTACAGTACTGTCGTCTTCATGACCTATTTTAAACAGCCAGTCCCGAAACAAAAGAAAGACGACAATACACTACATGATCCCACTCAATCTGAGGTCAGTTAGTAGTGTCGTATGCTTCAGTTTGCAACAATATTTGAAAGAGATCTCCACACGAAATTAGGCACGCACAGGCAGGTGCACACACCTCGTTATGTTACCTCACACACAGTCAATGAGGCTTGACACGGCTGAGCAAACGGAGGCAGAGTTGGTCAACGTAAACATCAGAACAAGCCGACTAGCGGGTGTAACTGTACATAAAGTCGACTCATTTTGCTCGGACTGAAGTAACCCAACGAGGCTGAGTGGCGTTCACATACAACTATGCAAAACTGTCGGGAAGATAAACTACCGGATAATCCGGCAATCGTTCAACGAATCGAATTATGATAACCGACTTGGCCAACGTGGGTGACAGTACGTTCACTGATTCAGACAAAGTGTGTTTATTCGGCACGCTTGAGAGCGGTTGATAACACCACTGCCGTTTGAGCCTGACTGAGTGTAGACAGGAATGGCAAAGGATCTGTGACCACGTCGTGACTCTCTTGTTATTAGCTCCCTATTTGAAGATGAAACCTTATCTAAATAATATTATTACCACGGTGAACAATCTGTCCAAAAAAATACCTGCACCCGTTACGTCGACCAGGTTAGCACTCAATAAACAGGTATTACCGGTCAGGACAATTACCTAACCGGATGCACAAATTAACATCTCGATTTGTCGAGTGTTTAACTCGGGGTTACAATGACTGTTGCACTGGAACAGACTTCCGATTGCCTCCGCCATTAGTCGACCGATAAGAAGCACATAATATAAGTATAGTTACCATGAGAAAACAAGTGAACTGAGACGAGATATCGATTAGCAGCAAACGGCATGCACGTGTGTATAGTATGTACGTTAACAAGCAAGCACATCGGTGATGTGGAATGCTCTATGAAAGAAAACCGGAGAAACCGGAATAAATGACATCAGTCGAGACAGTTAGCTCGGTTAAGGTCGAAATCAGCTACTTGTATGATCGCTCAATCCCGAATCTGGTAGATGGTACTTACCGACCCTGTTCAACAGAGTTCCCGGTCTTCAAATGTAGCCACAATGTCGTTGCTTAAACACACTGTAGTTGTATCCAACTGTTGGTAATCAGGATGACAAGTTCCGTTGAGGCAAACGCTCAGCTTATATAGGAGCATATTTCCCTTCGCATTGCAGATCGCGCATTCATATCCTTTCATAAATGGATCTTTTTTAGAATGCGCGCCGGTTAAGGACCGTATTGCTCGCACAATGAGTTACTCACTCGATATAAGCTACGTGAAAGGGACAAACATCATTAAACAATGCGTTCTTTTTTACGAATAGCTATCACACAAAGTGCAGAATTGATAACATACAGCCACAATAGACTGCTTATTGTAAAGATGATTTTTTTACGTTTGAAGCAATGAGAGTTGACGCGGGCAACGTATACCTCCAAACAGGAGAGAGGAGTAGATAGGAGGGAAGAGGATGCAACGAAAAAACAACTACTCACTTGAAACGCCAACCAAGTGATCTGGTGTTTACGATGTGCTAGTTTGCCCGGGTCATCATCTGCCTTGGCGCGTTTGGATACGTACTGGGACTCATCAGCAGTGACAGACTTCATCAGTTCAACGTCCGCGCCTGCCGTCAAGTCAGCCTGATTTACTTCACGGATAATCTGATTGGACGAGCTGAGCAGATCGTGCACAGGTAAGGTACGTGAGCCAGGATGAGTGAGACGAGCTCGTTTACGCTGTAGCACACAAGAGGAAGAAAAATTTCTTTAAAAAATTCGGATCTATATAAAACAAAATCGCTGTGCCTCAAAAGTATACGGACAATTCAATCCAAAGTTCACTAACATGGAATTCGGCGGTCAATTTTACATGTGTCTTATGCAGCTTCACTGACATCCACTCACATCCAGTATTGTACGAGCACAGTTCACTTGCTGATGCTAAGCGATTCTGACAGACAGAGAGTTTAGTTTGCATTGTGAAACACATCAATGGGATCATAACACGTTGAGCCAGTGGAATACAAATCAGTCGCAAACATCTCGCAAGGCGGGCGCGATAAGTAAGGCAACAGTCAGCCTGCTATTCATGATGCGTACGTTACAAAGAAATGAGGTGGTTGACGGAAAGTTCGCTCGGTTCGGAATCGAAAGACACTAGTGCGAAAGACATCAAGATGTACTCAGCGTAAACAGCAAACGGTTGGACGTCAGCTAATTGTGAGCCAATGTTCATGAAACCTTAAGGAGCGCGAAATTTCTGATTAGCCAAAAATTCGAGGAAGTTTCGCAGTAGGCTGATTATCAGAAAATCCAAAGAGTATTATTGCCCCAAAGAGAGACGAACAGAACTGAAGAGTCTAGAAGAGAGGATCAATGTACAGTCGACTTCCCCTCGGGAGGTAGCCAAATTATAACCGCTGTGCCTTCAGCTTTAACAATAAATTCGAAGTCACTCCTGTGGATTGGAAAAAGTGTTGTACAATCTTATGTCCTCAGATTTTCGTATAACCTATTTTTGGACATACTGGGCTCTGAACATTTCTACAAGACAAGTGTATCAATTGGACTGTTAAGACGACAAAAATATAACCCAAAGAAGACAATGATTTAGTGGTTTGGCCTGTTCATAGCCTAGTCTTGAAACCAACTGAAAGCTCTAGGGGTTTGTTGATTAGGCGAGTGTACGGAAACAGGTGTGATTATTCATCGAAGCGGGATCAGATGATTAACAACTAAGAAGCATGGACGGACAAGTCACAATTTTAACTGCACCAATTGATAAACGGCATTCACGTGAGATGTGTAGAATTTCTCTGTTCTAAAGTGTAATGGTTCAAGTTGGGTTAAATTATCTACATAATTATGATGCAGGATGATTTCACGTTAATACAGCAAACTGGTTTCAAACGGTAACTTAACTAGTTGAAATGAAATAGGCAACCAAATACCTACAGTATGAAGCGTCCTTTATGTGCTGTCTCTATCTAGCCGAAATAAACAGGTCTCCAGATAGACTATAACATAATCAGGCTCAGTGTTTTAGGTTGTCAGCGGTAGTTAGTTTGCCTAACATCATCAGTTGCTAACCCATCAAATCACTGGTTTATTATAGCCCGGTATCAGTGAGATAGTTGAGTAATTCCGCGCTTAACTAATGTGGTGGGAATTTTACAAGTAAACATCGATGACCTCAAAAATGAAGTTCATGTTTGCAAGAAAAGAGAGTAAGTTTTTAACAATTCCTAAAAGTACACCAAGGAAAATCGAACGAGATATTTCCGCTAGGGTTTTGTCACATTTTATAGACTTTCACCATATTAGGAGAAGGTTATTACAGGTGAGTAGTAACAGATTTTGGTTTACGTAAAGTGAGCATCAGTTGCAATTAATCGCAATTATAGCATTCAGTTGGCCTCTTCCATAAAGAAGCCCTATCTTCGACTTTCGCTGTTGTTAGGGCTCGTTAATAGTACATATCCATTTTAATGAGTTCAGTGGCGCAATGATCAACACGGCTGACCCACAAAAAAGTGGCCAGAGTTCTAGTCCCAGCGGTGGCAAGGATATACACGTTTTAGATGAGACCCAGCTGTGAAAAGTTAGGGTTTCGGCTGGAATCGAACCGGCCACAGAAACAGCATGCCTAAGCGCAGCAAACGCTCTACCACCTGAACTGTGGAATTTCCGAGTTTCTGGCGTGGCTTCGTAGCTCAGCTGGTAGGATGCTTGTCATACTTAACTTAGTTCCAATCTAACCAAACGCTGACTTCTCACAATTTGGTCTCATCTAAAACATCCAATTCACAAACTACCCATAGTTATATACATCACTGACTCAAGTATAGTGCTTCTTTTCAAAAGGCGCCGGCTCGAAAGAAACTCACTCATCATCATCATCATCATCATCATCATCATCATCATCATCATCATCATCATCATAGACAGCAATACATCGGTGGTTCACACTAATGCTTAACTGCCACACAACCATGAAGAAAAAGCAAACCCTATATAGAAAGAGAGAACGAAAAAGAAGGGGACGGGAAGGGACCTAACTACTGAAAATGACTACGTCCAGATTCAAACATTCAACATCAAGGTGCCTACACCTTGCAAACAAACAACCGAGCTGCAAAAAATTCACTAGCACATTAACACTTCCCAGGATAGTGGGAAGTGTATTCCATCGTTCCCAAACCTATCAAATATGCATAAAGGCTGCAGCCTAGTATGACTCACACAAAATCAGCAATGCACAAACCATGAGAGTTAGCATTCACAAAATGTGTCGAATCCGACTGTAAACGTCGAACTTCGGGAATTTTCGCAGAGAACAACGCGCGGTGCTAACGTGATACCGTGAAAGAAGATGCGGTGGAAACTAGGAAACAGCCGTCATTATCCAGTTAGCCGTTACATGCTGTTAACGAATGAGGCCATACTTAACTAAAAATGAGCAGCTACTGGAAAACGGTATGCAATAGCACAAACAGATACATTATTTCACTACTGAATACCAAGTTCAGTAGCGAAAACTATTGTACAAAATTTGGGTCACGCAAATGGCATTAACCTGGGCATGCGCAGGACGCCCCCACATGTTGCTGTAAAGCGCCCGAAAAATCCGTTAACCGGTTATTTCAAAAAACGACATTCCAGGCAAACGGGCATGCTGAGGATTTTGTGGAATGACAGCGAATACGGCTAAAACTCCCGCACAAATGAATAGTCATATAAGTGACCTAAAAGAGCGATGGAACTGGACAGCCGTGAGCTCAGACAGTACTGGTTCGAGAGTTTGCGTAGGTAATGTGAACAGTGGAGGCAAAATAAACCGACTGCTCTTTCAAACGACTTAGAAGCCGCTGTATCCATTATTTAATTCTGATGTGGATGCAAGGCCACTTACAGTTAACCAATCAAATGCCCGAGATCACCATAAGTCGAACGTACGATCAGGCGGCGCATGAACAGCCAAGTTGCGCAAGGAACTAGATAAGAAAAATGAGTGTCATCCAATGACCCTTGAACGTCAGTTCGCTTGAGTGAATGATTTCGGAATCGTCCATCAGGTTGGTAATTATGCTGAGATTGTAGGGTTCCGCAGAAGGAGGTCACTCGCATGTAAATGAGAAATAAGATTGAGCATACGTTACTAAATTAAACCACTGTCGTACGGGACCGCGTTTTTCATCCTAACTTCAATGCTATAGGTACGTACGGTGTCAACAGCTAACGACAAGGGTAAGGATAAGTAGTCAGCTTCTACACAAGAACAAATAATCAGAGCTGGACCCCGATAACCTTAACGGTTCCTAATTGGGGTTGAGCAGCCCGACAGCTGTTATAATCAGTGATACGACAGCAACAGCCGTGAAAGGTAATAACTACAACATTTTGTTGAATATGAAGACCACGCTTTTTGTCCGACCGAATTGATCTGGTAAGTTTCAGATACTGGAGTACTTCGGATCAACTGTTGCTCAAAAAGGGTACGCATTTTTCCTGGTAGCATAGTGTACTATTTTTAAACTAGATTAGTTACCATTTGTCACTCGTTCAGGATAATCCTAGCAAACGGTTTGGTATAGTTTGATTTTTAATTCCGTTGAACTAAATGACGAATAACCTCTTTGACAGAAATGTTTATCAAGAAAACACCGTACCTCCGCACGAAATTAAGCAGTACGTAAAAGGTGAGAACAGGAAAACAGACAGTTTTCAGTGCTACTTGGTTCCTCACACCCACCACAATAACTATCATCATCATCATCATCATCGTCATCGACAGTAATATACGGAGGTTGAAATTAACGCTTAACTGCTAAACAGTTAAGGAGTTCCAGTGCATAAGCGAACGCAGAGTGAGGATGAGCTTAATTATTAAAAAAACAGTGTGACTAAACTAAAAACCTCGAGGTTAAGATTCTTACACGTTAAAAACAGTGTATGAAGGTAAGATAGGATCTGCCAGACAGCTTACTTGAAACGTCAGTGCCCCCGTTTCGTTGAGTGTTCATCGACTTTGCGAACAACAAGGGTTCAAGCCTAGAAAATGAACATGACTTACAATGACGAATTCACACCTAATTGGTAACATCGAGTGACCTAGCCATCGAATTATGTGCATCCTGAAAGACCGAACTATCGCATTACCCGCTCCATCGAATATTCGTTTTCTAAACCTCGTTATCGTTTGTCCCACCAATTCACCCAATGCGTGCGATCAAACGTAGATGTCACGAGTAAAATATGTAGATTTCTAAGTCTGAACGCTATCGCATTTAATTGCCGTAAGATAGCACTGCTCCAAAGATCAACCTAAATACAAGCTCCATGTAGATGGAAAGGATTACCTCGAGTAGCCAGAAATGAATTATGGTAGATGAGATCGCTGTGATATTAAGGATGCGCGGTTGATTCAACTTCCTGAATAGACGAGCTGGTTAAAGCCCTTTACAATTTTAAGTCTCTGAAATTGCTGTAGATTCAAAGAAGCAAGTTAGATTTCGAGGCTACAAAGCGCGTAGCAGAACACAGCAGAACATGTAACATCACCCGTGTTCGTCTTTTCGTCAGCACAGTTTAGATTCGCGAGGCACCCAACAGCCAGCGGGTTTACACCGGTACTCTGTGAGTACTGTAGACATTAGTCCATTGTATCGTCCGATAGAAATAAATCGATTTGGCAGAAGTGGACGATATCGGTGTGAGAAGCTTCTGTTATTCAATAACCCAATGCAACTCCTAATTAGAAAGTATGACAATAAACCGCCGGCAGTATGCTCACAAACTTGTTTAACATGTTACCAGTCCTAAGCGAACCTGTGGGTACACGTTGATCCCAATTGGGTGGAACATATCTTCTCAATCAAAAGATGAACAGTAAGGATGTGACGTACACATCTTCGTCTAAGGTGAAGCGCAGTCTGTTCTGCTCTCTATCTGACTCCGGGATTGTAGTCATTCGGCAATGTGTCGTAGGGAAATCCCAATTATAACTGGAATCAAGCCTATTCCTGTAGAACCCGTACAGGAACAAATGATTCCACTCTTCAATATGGGAAGTGCCGTTGAATGACTCTAACTCACGAAAGCATACTTCGTCCATCACCAGCCGAAAAACAGATTGAACATAACCTCAAATAATGTATAAGCACGTGTCAGCCCGAAACTGTACGGGGTTCTACAGACTGAGACACAACCATATAGGCATATGGCGCTAATGACGCACAAGCGAGAGCCTAGTTAGGTTGTTTCATCTTCACCTTCTTGGTTCATTATGAATGTGTGTTAACTGCCACGCTGACAGCCCCGTTGAGAGGCGGACTACTCAGACACGTTGTGCGGATCGGTTGAGAAAGCGCCGCGGTAACCACTGAACTAACCACGGAGCCCGATGGGCTCCTTAAGGATGTAATCTTTTAACTTCCAATGTGAACTGCTGCGAGGATCATTTCGTCAAGCACTGAGCAACCCTACAGACCTGTCACAGGTTCAGTGTTTGTCATGCTCACGCCTTTTCATTTCACACGCTACAGTATCTGCCGCCCGAATTGCACGAAATATTGGAGTACCACAGCAATGTAAATCCACAAGGTCCGAAATATTAAGCCCACGTTCTCCGCTAAATTGATGCACGTTTTACCGCAAGCATAGCTAATTTCTTAAAGGGCAGCTACTGTGATCGGTGGGTTCTCCGACCGGTAACACTGATAAATAAGCAGAAGAATACTAGCCAGTTCTGATACTCCTTAACAAAGTCAAGTTACCTGTAACCAACAATCACGTGCTCGACTTGAGATCATGCCTTAGAGAAGGTATTCAGGTGCAAGAGTGAAGTACACGAAGTCTGAAACTGGTGTCCAGTAAAAACAGCTGGCAATCAGCACACAGAGGCAACAGCCAACAATCATCCTTCCAGTAAGCCAATGCTTCGCCAAACGCGCCTCGGCACACCCAGTCGACCGACTTTAACGTTTAGAATCCAAACAGAGAACTGTATAAGGACCAAGTGTCAACCTGAAGAAAGTGGTTAAATCTCCATAAACGGATGTTTATGTTAACGCTACTGGCGTAGGAATGAGTATGCAGTAGTGTGGCTTTGGTATTACCAGGCGGTGCCTAGTTTCCGTAAAAAGGTGCAATCATAACCTAAATCCAACTCGGGGGAATCTCTATTAATTGGCATCCGCAACTCACTCTGTGTTACCCTAACACTGCCCAGCTCACCGTGGTAGGTCATTAAGGTATGCAGGCCAATACAACATTCGAGAGCAAAATAACGTGCTAACGTCGGAAGACTATGAGGGTTAGAGGAAAAACATGGCTGGTTGAGCAAAGTAAGTCAACGCCAAAGCATGACTCAACCAGTACGTATACTTCGAAGGTGAATGGTTGCAATGTATGAACCACAAAACCGAGGGATCTTCCAAAGGAATAACATAGAAATCACCTCAGGTGCAGGCACAAGCGTCTGATCCGTCCAGAACTGAGGTTCACCAAAGCCATCACCGTCTTCAGTCTTTTGGTCATTTCGTTTAAGCGCGCTGAACTCATTCAAAACAGCCGGATCGATGGCACAAAGTGAAGGCATTTGTGGGGGACCAGTGTGCGATTTTCCGGCTTCAATTGACGATGTCGAAATACCGCTGACCGGCAGTTCGCTCGTCTCCACAGGAGTGGACTGAGTTGAGCTGGTGTTTGATGATACGTATGTCATAGACTGGACAACCTTGTTCGCCGCGTTTGCACGGACGGTCGCCACAGCCTGAGCGTCTTCTTGTGTTGGTTTGTAGAATGAGAAGAAACTCGATGGTTCTATCTGTACATCCTGTTCATCTTCTTCGCAAATAGCCTTATGGATGTCGGTCGGCTCCCCGATGACGTCTTTAGAGGGGTCCAGGTCGTCACTGGTGCTGGTAGAACTAGACTGTGGTATACCTCCTTGATTTATCGGCGTACTTCGTCGGGCGAGCAGTTGAGGCGGTATCATAACGGCAGGCTTTGGTCCGTCCCGGACAATGCCTGAACGAGTTGGAGGTAGGAGAGACAGCAGGCCTCCCGCCGCTCTTGAACCACGACTCAATGACTGTTCAAATGACTTTTTGGATCGCTGGAAAGAGAGGAAATAATAATGAAATAGACCACATGTGGGATCAAATACAAAATACCTAAATAAGCACAGAATCCAAATATGTGAACAAATAATCCAGACCAGCTACGACAGAAAACACAGTGACGTCAAAACGTAAAAAAATCAGTGATAAGGCTGGTTAGATAGCCATCGTCTATCAACTTGGCTACACACATGTTAAATGAAGAGCTCTACACAACTGAAAAGCACATGGTGCAAGTTGAGCTTTTGTGTGTTCCGTCGGAAAAGGACCAGCGTCATCGAAGATCGTTGCACAGGTTTATGCGTATTCCAAAAAGAGTGCTTTCTTATCCATATCCGACGCAAACTGGAAGCAATGTGTGAGCGAAGGTCTGTGCACTAAAGGTAGGCTAAAGTGAAAACCCTGTCCCTGATGAGGAAGGGTTAGAAACATCAAACTGGGAAGAAACGAAACATGGAAGGAGAAGCTAACGATTAAAAGGAAACAGAAAGTGTGACGTAAGTGATACATCACAGTCGCTCCCAGATCCACAAGAAAACATTATGGACGCTCTGGTGAAAATGAATTATCAAACACAAGAAACACTATAACAGTCACGGTCGAGGAAAGGTCACTAAGTGTGATGGTTTCCACTTTAAGAATGGCAAACTGATTCAAGTTGAAAATGAATAGCGTCAATCGAAACCCGGACCCGAAACAGTATGATTGATGTTGAACGGCTAACATAGTGATAGAGAAAACCACACCATTTAGACTTACCTGCTTCATAACGGAATTGGCGCTAGTCGAATTTTCGTCATCAGAACCGCTGGACGACGAGTCCAACTACAGATGGGAAGGAACAGGTTAGTCTGTAAAACAAATGTGCAGAAACCTACCGTTTCAAGGCTAGGAACAGACAGGAGTATTTTGCCAGTCTTTGTTTTAGACGCGGTCAAATCTGGAGCCAGAGCGGATAATTTAGCACTTTTAGGAACACGCATCAAATATTCCGTTTCAACACGATCTGACCCGGTCACCGGACGTGATGGGGCGGCTCTTGGTTCAGAAATGACCTTTTCTTCCAAGTCTACACATAAAAAGAAGACGTAATTTCTGAATGAGAAGGATGGAACAAAATAGCCTACCACTTGTCTCATCTTCAGAGCTGTCGTAATTGACGAGCGCCATGGTGAGCCCAAGGGTGGAGGAGCAGATGGGCCAGTACGCAACCCTGACAAGAAGGGCCCGTGTGTATAAGAGAACGGATCCACGTTCAGCAAATTAGAATAGAGTTACAGAAAACAACCACGACGAGGTTTACTGTGTTGCGATAACAGTCTAAAATATAAGAGAAGAAGGTTTACAACACTCCAGAAGGCCACCTGAGGTGGTTAAAATGTAGAGTGTTACTACTTGATCGAAACGTTGTGTTATTCTCAATCGATTTACCAATGAGGTTTACATTTTCTCAACAGACGACTAATCGTGACACAGGGAGCGGGGTTAGTTTAGCAAATTAGTATCGCTGGCAAAAGAATAGATAAAAAGAGTAAATTTTAAATGACCATTCCTTTCTTGAGCCTGACCAGAAGACATGAGACTGGAAACGCACTAACCGCGCTAAAGTCACATCTCCACAGGTGCATAACTAAACATATAGAATTTCAAAGAGACAGGGCAAGAACACAAAGGTCATAGTTCACTTGTTAACAGGATAGCACTTACGTCACTAACGATCCTCTTTGTATGCATGAGACATGGTAGCTGTGTCGAAGTAAAATCGTCTCTGCCTAATGAAACAGACATATGTGCCGCACAGCAAACAAGACCCACATGTCCCACTTTTGTTCGATTGCGCGTAGCGTTAGCAGACGATCCTTCGACGACGTTGACATTCCCCGGTTGCTCGTGATCACGCAACTTGATGTCAAGGTAACCGTGCTTTAAACCCAACTTGGTAGGTGCTCCACCATCCTGGTCCCAAAGATTCAGCATGTTCGATTACAAAGCATCATTTGACAAGGCATCACGCCATTGACCAAAAATAATAAAGTTTAGGTTTTGTTTGTATAACGAGTCAGACGCCTCTTGCAGTATACAGAGATAACAACCACCCGTCAAATGCATGAAGAAAATTGCGTGTGACCTTTATGCTATCTCGGTGGTGACTGAACTGAGATAGGTGTCTACTTTGAAGTGGTTCAAAATTCTGTAAGTTTAGGGCGCCAGCCGTGAGCAACTGTAGAGATGTGGAGAAGTTTGCTCAACACGAGTCGAGCAATGTTGTTTTTATTCAAGCACATGGTTCGGAAAATCAGAACAGGGATAAAAACAGAAATCATAGCTATGGACAGCAACGTTAGCAGTTTATACTGACGCTTAAAAGCTACAACACCATGCATAAAACAACAGGTCCTAAATGGGAACCAAGGGGAAGAGATACGATGGGATCCAACTACAAGAAACAGAACGCTGAACTCAAATATTTAACCGTAAGATACCTACCTTGGAAACAATCTAGCTGTAGCAGCAGGATAGTGTCCTGGTGGTGCCTGTTACCCAGTGTCCGCAATTGGATTTATCCCACAGACAACTTAGCTAAACAAAGACATTATACCACTGAAACCGATTAAACGCCATCTCACCACACTTCTTTAGGTGCTGAGTCGCGCGGACCCCAGCCCGAAAGACAAACCAAACCTTTAATGGTTAACTCACTGCTAATTGTCTGTAATTTCTTATACGCAGTAATCATTTATTCGCCTCGGATCCTACACTACTCGGCTGCTGTAGTGGAACACGTTTGACGTCGGTACCTTTACTATACGACCTACCACCTAAGTCTGAGCGTACCTAAAAACTAGACGAAGAAACACGTTTGATATCGGTCACCAAATATCGGCTACTGCGTAGCTCGTTGTCGATATCCAATGCGGATGGCTGAACTCACATAACGAAGATCGATTATCAGAAGACGGATTACTATCTCCACTCAATTTCACAGCCGTAGCACAAAACAACATCCACAGTCGCTTTATAAACGGGACTCAGGCTTTAGAGTGATGTTTTTCTGTCACTGGAGGTCCCAGGTTAGCAAATACCGCACGGCCTAAAGGAAATGAGCCTTTGTTTCATTTTCAATACTTCCGTCGGAACTTCCTAACCTATCTACAACTCACTAACTTCAATATCCAACATTAAATTAACATCATAGCAGTCTTGTGCACCCAAAGGTTGAAGAGTGCACTTTTAAGCATTTGACAGGACGCAAGAAAGTGTCGCAGTCTGTGCTGCTTGAAAGTTGACAGGCAGTAACACCTTGTCGTCAGCATAGTCAAAGGCAGTCAACTTATCACGAGGTAGACGATTCACGTCGGCATTTTCAGAATGTCGTAAACACCATCCCATTATTCCATCTATTACAGAAATGAACAAGAATACCACAACTGGGACGCCTTTACAGACAACACAATCGGTGATGGAACAAGCAGACAGGTCTTCCAAGATTTTAACCTGTTATGAAGCATGGAAATAAAGCAGGGACAATAAGCCCATATATTGCTTCCGCACAATCTCGTGTTGGAACATTTTTTCAAGAGTGTGGATCAATACACTGGATTAGATACCTCATTACAACTGGAAAAATCGGAAACTGTTGAGTGAACGCTATGCCTAACGCTGTTTCAGAATTTGGCGAAGTGTGCAAAACTAGTTTTTAAATCCTGAGCCACGGAGAGCCCTTCTACACTCTAATCTAGTGCCTGCTTCTAACAGCGTAGTGAACGGACGAAGTGGATGACTGGTATGACTAATGCTCAGCTAAGTTCACCATGAATTCTGCAAAACGGCGTGTAGTTTTCCTCTTCAATAAGAGACCCCAGTGCAAAAAACCTGGACTTCGGCTGAATTCGAACTAGCAACAGAAGCGGCATGTCCAAACGAGACAAGTGCTCCTACCAGTTGAGCTACGAAACCAAAACGGGAGCTCGGAAATTTCGCAGTCATCCACCTGTCCCACATGGAATCTGCCAAGTAGTCTAGGGGATCGACTGTCCCCGCAAGATTTCTCAAACACTTCAGGTGGGGATCAACGAATGCGACTGCTGAGCATGGAAACTGCATTGCTAATAAGTAGTGAAATCTCCGACCTCCCAGCGCAGATTCGTAGCTTGGCCGGTAGAGCGCTTACCGAGTTTGGACATGTTTCTGCAACTCATTCGAAGCTAGTCGAAGCCCAACCTACTCACGATTAGCTAACCTGTCATACTACTTAATATGAAAAGTACTGTCGAGTGACCTAAGCCAAGAAATATGTTTCCAATCCTCCACCGGATATAAAGTGATCGCGTGCCTTAAGAACCTCGACAGCTCCACTGAACAAGGTTGGTAGGTGCTGTTTATCCGATTGGAGAGTTCGAAACTACTTATACCGCTGGCTGCCAAGGCCATTGAACACGCCAGTATATCGGCGTCAATGATGGGTATGTATCCGCAAGGTTGTCTTTTCCATGAAGATCGTTTTTCCTACCCCTTCTGTTTTTTCTCACACATTTATACTCACTTTTTATTCTGCTACTTCGTGTACTATTGTCAAAACCAACAGCTACCCCGAAGTATAGTGCCCACGGCTCAAAGATGAGAAGGATAATGACGAAAGCCACAGTGCAATCGCGTGCTTCAGTTCTTGTAGGTACCTTGAAATCTACTGACCAGAGCAACACAGTGTGTGCTTGTAGGGATGACATGGTGAACTGCCTAGCAGTTCAACTTTCTGACCTTGCTATGGATGCGTGCGCCATTTTCTGTGATAAATTCACCGACAGATAATTCAAGCCAGTGGTACACAGAAATTTGAATAATTTGCTAGTATTTCATAAAGTAGAAGCGGTTTCCACTCTAGTGAATTGTTCCATTAGACACGCCTACTGAGTGGGGATCAGACTGTTTAATAGCACCTTACATTCTTCATCGATCTAATTTCAATACTGCGATGAGGAGCATTCCAACTGGCATCTAACAGCATTGGGAGCGTTTCTGAGACATTCTGTAGTAACCGCCGTCCGAATGGCTTGGAACCCAAGTCCAGCAGTTGTTAAGTGGTTTAAGGTTGGAACTGTCGAGTCTGCATTCTAGGTTAATTTGGTGTATACGCTTTAGTCGGCCTGGTCAGTTTGTCGACGACCAGTCGTTGCGGTCTAGCAAAATTTCCAACGAAGTGACAACGTGACAACATACGGTGTAACTCTATGTGTGGGTCCCTGCATAAGCAGCGATTCACAGTAGAACCACACCACCTATAACAAATATCTATTGGAGCTCCCTGAGAAAAAAAGAGGGCATCAGATGGAACGAGGACGCGCCTAAAACCAGTGCATGCTAAAAAACAACCAGCCCAAAACTGTCACCTAGACGGGGCATAGCAGTGCAGTTCTAGTGACTGCAGCTTACATACCCCAAGCCAAAATGGGTTCTGTCGACTGAAAAGCAATTAGATCAGTGCGAAAAGCACCCCTGATAGCGTACCAACTGCAATTACTTGGGGCCTAAGTAGACACAATGAAAAAGTTTCCAAGGGCTCGGGATCTTAGTATAACCTGTCAAGCGAGTAGTACAGAGCCTACTGACAACAGAAAGTCAATATACCAGTGTGGCTGCGGTCGCTGGGCTGAAGATTACAGTTAATTCAGCCTGAACGACAATGGTGGTCATGGAGGCACTCGAAGTGTTCAATCAGTGAGGAATAAACGGTTCAGATGCCAGTTCGATGTGCTGACTAGTGTTCTTGGCTCCAGCCTCTGAAATAGATCAGAGGTTGAGGTTCAATGGGTCAAGCGTCCTAGTTAGGACGGCTGCTAACCAACAAGTTTGGTGGTATGGAGGCTGCGATATACTGTCAGGAAGTTCAGACCTACACAGAATCATTTTGATTACCAATCAAAGCTATTACAAGGCAACAGATGGGTGGCACTCATTCTTTCATTCATTCATTGACAAGGGCTACTAGGTCAATCGAAAGATACTTGCCTCGGACCGCCCTCTCACCGTAACAGTAAAAGGAAAAAACTCAGGAGAAAAACTTACTAAAAAGGATACAAACTGGGAAAAGCAGGGTTACACAGAAGTACTGAAAATGGTACATCGTCGACTACAGCATATTGCCATCCAGAGAAGCGTTCCTAACTACCGAAGCGAGTGATCAAGAAGACCCTCACTGGGTAGGCATCTATCCACTTTGCTCAACGGAACAGTCAGGGTTATCACATTTTATGACCACGTCCTGATCACCACATGATTTTACCCAAAAACAGGCGACTCCAATTGTTAACTGGATCTACGGCCTACAAGCGCATATACGGAGCGGAATAACGGTCAACGAAACGACATATAACGGAACGTCGATCAAACGGTAATGAGCAGAGGAATACAAAGCACAGGCGGTCAGTTAGTCTCTCCCCAGCCTACCCATCCACCCGAGGCTCATCACCATCATCATCATCATAGACAGCAATACATCAGTGGTTCACCATAATGCTTAACTGCCACACAACCATGAAGAAAAAGCAAACCCTATATAGAAAGAGAGAACGAAAAATAAGGCGGCGGGAAAGGACCTAACTACTGAAAATGACTACGTCCAGATTCAAACATTCAACATCAAGGTGCCTACACCTCGCAAACAAACAACCGAGCTGCAAGTGAGAGTAAGGCGTCACCAGCGAGACAGCTTCCTTACGGCTTTCACTGCCCCGCCTCATTAAATGCACTCACTTCACAGACAACCCAGCCAAACAACGACGACATTCACGCCACTGAGCTCGATTAGCCGCCATCTCA
>QNGE01000069.1:0-26502 GCA_008508345.1 Paragonimus westermani | reverse complement strand
AAGGGTCTATAATGCTTGTGTGCGTTCCATTCTGTTGTATGGTTCGGAAACGTGGCCTGTTCGCAAGCAAGATATCAACAGACTTGCTGTGTTTGACCATCGTTGTCTCCGCCACTTGGCCCACATTAAGTGGGCTGGTTGCGTGAGCTATGTGGCAGTTCGCCGGCGCGTAGTCCAGAACGTTCGGGATGCGCGATCAATTGGTCAACTAGTTACGTTGCACAGCTTGCGATGGTTGGGTCACGTGCTCCATATGCCAGCTGAGCGTTTACCGTACCGGGCATTATATACTGAGGCCACCAACAGTTGGGTGAAACCGCGTGGTGGTCAAGCAACAACGTGGTCACGAAATATGAAGACCTTGACTGCTCCATTGAGCAGTGGGCAGAAATCGCCTGCCCGGATGGGGTCCTCGTGACCATTCAAACCGCTGGTTAGAGACGCTATCCGAGATGGCGGTGTGTCGCAGTCAATGGCGCACCTGTATCCATACCATTTCTAATTCTTCCGCTTAGTTTTCTTTAATATTTGTTGACATTAGTAACGTTTCTTTCTAGGATATTCCACGTCACTGTTGAGGTGAGCGGCGGCCCGAGTCACAGTACCTTTTGGTCATGCTCATGGCTGTTATGATGATGTTCCTGAGAGGATTGACGTCCTAACCATCACAGACCCAGAGATTGATACAGTTCCCACGCATGACTACACCAAGTAAATAATGTGCAGAAATCGAAGGCAATGCTATCAACAAGCAATGAAAAATTCGGCTGAGACTGTAAGTCGATCAAGAGCACCTGCCTGGATTCCGACCACGCATCGATAAGTGGCAAGTCCGCTCTGCATTTCGATGGTGGATTACTTCGTCGTCACACAAAGGAACGTGACTAAACCTAGAGAGGTACAAGCGCGCCAACCCAATCGTAAGGCGCCTGCACCCAGCATAGGAACCTAACAACCGGAAGACATCAAGACACAAAAGACGCACCCGGTACGCAACGTGTGGCCAACGAAATGCCTAGCGCACCATAGTATGATAGTAACCAGGACGCATGAGGACTGATGAAGCAGGAAAATTACATTTTCGGGCGGCTCAATTTCTACATGCCCGCTGACCACTTGGTCATGAGTAGCAGATGGCTTGGGTGAACCCAGTGTAAACAAACTTTAATGACTGTACTGTGGTAAACCGAAAATAGGGTTCGTAATAACAGCCTCGAAACGAACCGAAATAAGCCACAGGTTCTCCTGTACTTCCGAGGTAGTTCCGTCAAATAATGTTATTGAAATATTCGAAAAAAGGGCATTAACCAACGAATGAGGTGGCCTAAGCAACAGACATATATCAGGCGCGCATGAAGAAAGGGATCAAACATATAGCACGTTTCAACCAATCAGACAACGGTGAGACAAGTAAAAAACGAACCGGAGGATGGCCCATTATCTAAGTACTCGATCAAAATCTGGCGTTCATGAAAGGTGATAAAGTCGACCTCATGTTCTCCCACTCGTTCTTATCAAGCTCCCGTTTAAACGAGAGTACAAGCCTCTCGAACCACGGTTCCCGGAAGCGAGTACTATGAACGACAAAATAACGCCGGAAAGCAATGTGCAACACCCAAAAGGCGCGCGCACTGTCAACGTAACGTTAGCAAGCGGTCGCGTAAGATGTGAGGAGGAGTGGACAATGTGAACATGTGTCGACTTGAGTGGATCTCCGCATGGAGGAACCCGTGGAGAAATACTGTCCTCACAGACTCACCGGTACTCAAGACTGAACAAGTTCAGGGTATGGATTTTATATGCATAAAATTGATGAAATAATTCGCGAGGCCGTTTTGTGACCCTTAGTCGAATTCTTACTAACATGCTAAAACCTCGCCTAAGGAAGGGGAACCAACCCGGATATAACGTTTTGTGTGACGGTAGAAAAAAAGTGGTGAGCACTCTTCCACACGTCTCCAGGTTGAATTGATTTAGTAGGTGGTTGCGCAGGTTCATTTTATGTATGGTCCTCCGGAAAGATTTATTACAGTATTGAGATGATGGTCTCTAGAACACTAGTAACAACCCGCGGTCTGGAAATTACTTACGTCCGCCTGGTTTCCGATACGTAACACCTTGCACTTGATAGTGTCCAATGGACATCGTAAGCAGCCCACTACACAAAAGCATCCAAATTTTTTCGTAGTGCCTACTTATCGTGTAAGGTATGAGCGTAGCAGATGAGTACTATTTGCATACTGGTAGTTCCGAACGTAATGGGCTAGGCACTCCATCAACGGATAGTGTAACCAGTCGGAGTCCTAGAATGGAATCTTGTAGGACTCCGATGGGAGCTACCAAGCTAAAAGAGCCTGTACCGCATGACAGCAGGTAGGTGGCGATGTACCAGGACTTGTAAATTTGTCAGAAAAAGGTGCCAACCTTCTTCCAACCCCCAAACCTGGAGGACCAGGAGGCTATGGTTTGTCAGACCTCTACCTACTGGCCCGCTTGGTTCGATTAACTTTGTTGATGTGGTCATCACATCGTCCGGTTTAGCCCAATAGATCATCGAGATGCGCAGGCCGTCACACCGTGTCAAAATTCAGCCCCCGTCATTTGTAGTGTACCGTGAGTATTTGTTGTCGCGAATTACATATACAGAACGTGGCAACAAGTGTACATTTACGAATAGACCTTCCCATGAACTATGGAATTTGCGGGCTGCTCTCAGTAGTGGTTTTGGTCCTTTACAACCAGACGTGATCAACAGTGCAGTAGACTGATCCGCTCGCTGTGCGGTCACAATAGCTCTTCTGATGATGTTGCGACTTCGACTGATGCTTGCCGGCAATTGTGTAAGCAACTCTCAAACGTTTGCCCGGCTCCCTGACATACTGTGGTAACCGCACGCGTTCGGCTAGCACCAGCAGTGTTAGAACTTCAACTGGCAAGCGTAGTTCATGACCTACGGTTAGTAGTAATGGCGTGTACATTGTACTCGAATGGACGGTAGCCATATAGGCTAAGAGACACTGCGGTAGGATCTCGTTACAGCGATCTGACTGGTGCCGTTCGATGGAAGTATGCAAAATTATCATGATAGTACGATTGGTTCGTTCGAGTAGGACGTTACTCTGACAGTGACAAGTTGCTCGATTTTTTGTATATCCGACATACGACATACCTCCTATAGGAAGCAACTTTCAAACGCAGTGTTTTGATCACAGTGCAGCACAAGGGGTGTACCAAAACGAGCGACTCATTCGTTAACGAACAACGATGCTACGGTAGAAACTTCTTGGTTTGGAATTGGGAAAGTCTCACAAAAATTGGCAAGGCAGACAATAATCACGAGAATATACTCCTTTCCTCTCCTCGACGTCGGTTGGGTCAGATGCCTCTATCCTTCTTTAGATGGATTTTCGCTGTCTACTATGCTGAACGCACTATGAATCACAAGGAGGTTGCCAAAGTCCCCACACAGCAGGATAAGTGCGCACTTATCTTCACTTAGTGAGATACTCCCATCGTCCGATCAGCGTGTAAACGCGTCAAACCAACTTGTAGTGCACTGTGGTCCATGGCACACCAGATTCTAAGGTGTCAAAGCCCGAGTAAACCTGACGCAAAGCACATCATTCCCATCACGGAGCATTGTACATATGTTTATATTCCAATTCATTCTTCCATACATTTCACATCAGTTGCCATTGTGCCAAATGAACAGCGACTCAGCGATTGATACACCGGTTTGAGGCAGGGAACCAAGGCTCCCGGATCCAGTCGATTTTCCTTGCTGAGTGTCAGCGGGTGTCTGTTGATCTGAAAGCCGATCACTGAAAACAGGGTGTAGCACCGCTCTTGGGGATTACAGTGAATACCAAGAACAAAGTAAGGCTACTCGCATGATAAAATTTTAGATGAATGAGAATCGAGCAAAGCTTTAAAACGATCCCTAGAAGCGCTGCCGATGATTTCAGAAGGAAGGCTGTTCCAATAGTTATTAGCCCTGTAAGAAAAGAACTGCTGCCTAAGAAAGGTCCGAGGACGAAGCTTGAAAAGCTGCTTATTATGTCCTCGCTGGCCGTCACCATTCGCTACAGTGAAGAACTGTTCCACAAGACCTGCTCTGAAGAACAAGTATGTGAGCATTAAATCACCGCGGAGTCTTTGAAATTCAAGTGGGTACAGGTCAAGAATTTCAAGTCGAAACCGGTAGGTAACATTACTCAGGCCCGCGACCACCTTGGTAGCCGCGCGCTGAAAACGCTCAACGGCTAGTATGTCTTTCTTCAGGCCGGTATACACGACCTGATTGGCATACTCGAGGAGCGGTCTTATATCAATTCCGTAAAGCGTTCGAAAAGCTTTCTTGTCTATGCGGTGGAAAGTGCGTCTAGTCATCATAAGGGCGGCAAATACCTTTTTTGTCGCCATCTCATGGTGATACGTGAAGGACAAGTTAGACGACAACCAGATGCTCAGATCTTTCTTCCGATGGACTTTCATGATATCTACTGTGCTAGACGCACTATGAATCATGAAGGCATTGCCAGAATCTCCACCGAGTGACATGCGAACACATTTATTGTCATTTAGTGGGAGACTCCAATCGCCCGACCAGCGCTTGATCGCGTCAAGATCAATTTGTAGTGCACCGGGATCAGTGGCATTCCATAGTTTTAGATCGTCTGCGTATAAGAGTGTGTTGCTGGAAATATTGTTTGGAAGGTCGTTGATGCAAACGAAGAATAACAAAGGACCTAGCACTGACCCTTGGAAAACTCCTGCAGAAATGGAAGAGGGGGACGAAACGTCTGATCCAGTCTCAACTCTAGAAGTTCTATTATCAAGAAAAGAGGCAATCCGGCGAAGAACCACTCTTTGATTACCATAGGCTTCCAGTTTGTGTTTCAGGGGGCCGTGTGAGACACGGTCAAAACCTTGGCGAAATCAAAGAAGACAGCATCTGAGATGAGGCCATTGTTTTTGGCCTTCGTCAGACTATCCACGAAAATAAGCATGTTTGTTATGCATGACCGATTAGGAAGGAAACCATGCTGGGTGGAAGAGAAAAGATTACTTGATAAAAGGTGATTGAGAATGGCGCGCTTTAGTGAGCGTTCCATTATTTTGCACGGAATGCTAGTAAGGCTGATTGGCCGATAGCTAGCCGGAGAGTGCCGGACACCCACTTTAAATATGGGTGACCGTCGTCTCTTTCCATGAGTCGATTCGGCAGTACACTTTAGGTGAACGCGTCTTGTTGCCTTGGTGCTCCTGTTCCCTTTAGATCGCATGTGCCTATAGACAGCTATACAGCAACTGCTTTTGAACTGGCTATTTGGGTTCCTACCTTCTCAAAGCGGTTAATCTACACGTTGTCAGAAATCATGTCATATGCCGCCACGGAGATATGCACTGGAGAGAGAATCAAATATTTCTTCGAGCGCTCACGCGGTCATAAGGTTACCGATTTTCCACAAGTATCGGCCGATTTCCTACGCAAACCCAAAACCTCCTGGCGTCTAAATATATCGCCTATCGGGAGTCTGGTCTCCCTGTGTTTTTATTGGTTTCTCTCGGTCGAACTCCCAGAAGCCAATCGCAAGCGGCCTTCAGCATTTGTGATCGTTCAATATTGTCCATAAAAATTATTCGCATTGGCGTCTAGTGTTATAATGCTAGGTCATGGGAAAGCAATAATGCATATATTCTCTGTAAGGGGACTGGAAACTCTAGGGGTTTGGTTAATCAAAATATAACGAATGAACGGAGTGTGAAAACGCTAAAAACAGTTGTAGCGGTACCGGATGCGTACAAAATATATACGTACAGCAAATACAATGAATAATATTTTCAGAGTCGTATTCATCTGTACCTTTACGATGATCTCGGTTTCGCCAATGCCTTTATTTTAGTCCATCTGCCCATTTTGTATTATCCGCCCGGGGTTAAATTCACAACTCGCTCCGTGCATCACTAGCTTGACGAATCTCACCGCACACTATTTCCCAGGGTCGGTAATAACACATGGGGATCAACGCCCTGAATCTTGGTTTCTCATTGTCCATCGGTTGTTGATAGTGATCACAGACTGGCTTTCATTTTGTTGGAACAGTTCCAACATACTACAAGAAAAACAAAGACGCGTTCAAAAAACGGGAATGACTCACTGACAAGTCAAAATCCGTGGGATTGGTTAGGCCACCACCCGAGAGAAAGGCAACGCCAGAGGGTAGGTTAGGACGACGAATGACAGATAATTCCACACATAATGTGGGATGACGCACGTTCGACGTCGACTGGTCAACAAACACGCGGAAATAAAAAAAAGTCTCGCCACGCGATTGCTTCACCAGCCGGAATATCCACGCAAACGGAGAAGACAGAGACGGTGCGCGGCAACTCCTGTTTATTCTTCTTTGACAAACAACTTCAAAAAATGGTAGTAATGCCATCGGACAAGTGCGTAGCAGCCTGGAGATTTCAATGGCCTGCCTGCGGTATGGTGTGTAAAATCGTTCCAAAACTCATGGTTGCATATTGTACCTAGGCTATTAAGGAAGCTTGCATGATGTATGCTGTCCGATTGTTTGTCTAGATGTCATGTGATCGTGGCGCGAACCAGGAGGACACGCGTGACATTCGTCCGGTTTACTCGCTCGTCGACGGCCGGTCTCTAGCCTCTCTAGCTATTTTGCGTGTCGATGCCTTTTATAGCGCTATCAGAGACCACCTGTACATTTCGTCGAATAAAGATTTGGTCTCTCTCCTCAACGGCCTTTTGCTTTTCGCGTCTGATAATTGCGTACCTGGGGAAAACGCGACTTAGTGCGACGAGCATTAAAAGTGTGCAGATGAAGTCAACGAAACAGTGTGCACAATAAAATACGAAAAACGAACGACAAAAACATAACTCTTCACTGTAGTGAATACAATACTGTCCTACCACAGCGCTTGCGGGTTAAACACAGGAAGAAGGAACAGCAGTGACGCGAAAACGAATTGAACGTGCGACAGCCATATCACGTATCGAAATCTGCTAGTTGCTTCGGTCAGAGTACCACCAGTCCTCTGCGTATGGTGCGTTGTTTAGTAACACACGTGAACTGAACTGCAGGTGGATGCAATACAGTTGGGGATGCGGAGTTGTTCACATTCAATGTAGGGGCAGGTGGATCAACATCCTGATCCTTGTAGGCTGGTTTCAATCGATCAGTGGATAGAGATTCGCTCCCTCCAAACCTCTCCGTGATGATAAGCTTGTTGTCGCGCTTAAACACTGAAGGGGTTGAGGTGTCCTGGTTGTACTAATTGTATTGGTTCTCTGAAGACTTATTGGTGCACAAACATAAATTTGCATTTGAGCACATACAGAGACTTGTTTACGGCGTCAATGCTCACGGTTCGTTGTGGACCGAAGTATGGACATATCTCGTTGTAAACGTGAAGTAAAATTCGTGCTTGGGTCTAAGTGTGTCGGCAGTTGAATCAGTTTCCCTGGAAGATGTAAAGTGTAACCGTAAACTAATTCGGAGGCAATGTGGCTGATATCCCCTGTAATGGTAGACAGGATTCCAGGGAGAATGAGTGCCAAACGCTTACTTCATTTCGTTGCGTAGGACTGGGCGGTTATCGAAACTTTTAGTTGCCGGGAAAAACACTCAACTAAGCCGTTATCGCAAGGGTGGTATGCCGTCGTTTCAGTGTGTGAACACACCAGTAAATGTCTGAAGTCGCGAAAAAAGGGAAAAGGGGTTTGAAGTTAGGAACCCAATACTCCGTGGAGATTTTAGGAATTGTCTTCGTTGGAACATCTTCAATGGGTACAGCGAGAGGTCAACGAGTAAAACGATAGACGGCGGTCAGTGCACACGTGTAATCGTTGGAGAGCGTTAGTGGTCTAACGACCTGAGGTGTACACAGATAAAATGGGCTTCCGACTGGAAGAATTTATCAGATGTGGTAATCTTGTGTTTGTGCACTTCATCATTTTCGCGCTCGATACATTGTTGTGACCACGCAAGGTGTAATCAACTTCAGTGTTCCGCGCTTTCCATGGTGACATAACATGTAACTTGTTCATCGTCCTACGAGCACGTAAAAAGATAACAGAATAACTCCCGGTGAAACGGTGTATAACTGAACGACAGTCAACGGAAATACACAACGGACTATGGACTATACGCTTGTTCAAAACGTCCCGGCCAACCTAGCCACCCGAAGCTAACGCATGAACATAGCGAAAAGACCGGCCTTCGGACAGAGCTCCTTTATCTCACTCGATCCGGAGACAACACGGCCACAAACCAAATCATATGCAAAGGGGTTTGTGACCAATCCGAAGACCGAATCAAAGGTGAACCAAATGAACAGCCGGATAGTACAGTGATGCTTGTAGGCGGGATGTAGGCTTTGAACGTTTAGGCGCGTAAGTGAGATGTATGTATGTGAGCATTGAGATGTGTAGGTGGGGTGCCAGAGATTTGACACAAGAGTTGAAGGACGAAGTGGCGCATGCCCGTGCCATCTATGAATGTCACTTGCCAGTGTACTTCGTTAGCCTTTGTCACGCAGTACTTTCGGGGAACTGGCGACTCCCCCGACAAAATTATGAGAAATATTACGCAAATAAGAAATCGAAACAAACGGTCTAAGTGTATCCGTCCAATAATTGCACAGGATGTTGAAAACTTGTGTCAGCACAAAGATGGTAGACAATTTAATGGACTTACATGTGGAGACTTCCTTTCGGTCCTCGCCGCATAGTTGGGCAGTGGCCATTCTAACCAGGCCGAAGGAGGAATGAGTAGACATCAGGCCTTGATAAGGCGTCGACAAAGATATTGGTGTCACCACGTGCGTGTCGGAGATGTAGTCCAAATATTTGATTCCTCTCGGAGAGTAACGGTCAGGTTTGGCGTAAAGAGCGAGTGTCGCGGGCTTGTGGTCGACTTTCACGGAAGTGTCGGCCTTCCAAACTATGTCGAGAGTAACCGACTGACAAATAAAGAGCTAGCAGCTCGCGTCCGAAAGTGCCGTATTTCATCTATACAGGTTGTAGGTTTTGGGAAGTAAACGCCAAGAGTTGCTGATCACCATTCACCGATTGTTCCAAGACCGCGCCAACAGCATAGTTCGATAAATCCGTGATGAGACGGAGGCAGACGTTCGGATTGCATGTCATAATGCATAGTTTAGTGGCGTGAAATGTAACTTCCTTTGCCGCTGAGAAAGCTACTTCGGCTCCGGGTGTGAGTTCAACGGACTTGCATTTTGAACCAACCATGCAGGTCAGAGGTTTCGGAATGGTCGCGCAATTGAGAATGAAACTCCGATAAGAGTTGGGTATACCGAAGAATTGTCGGAGTTGGGTAATCGTAGTGGGAATCGGAAAAGTCGAGATCGACTCATACCCGGCTGGCACCAGCAGTGTTAGAACTTCAACTGGCAAGCGTAGTTCATGACCTACGGTTAGTAGTAATGGCGTGTACATTGTACTCGAATGGACGGTAGCCATATAGGCTAAGAGACACTGCGGTAGGATCTCGTTACAGCGATCTGACTGGTGCCGTTCGATGGAAGTATGCAAAATTATCATGATAGTACGATTGGTTCGTTCGAGTAGGACGTTACTCTGACAGTGACAAGTTGCTCGATTTTTTGTATATCCGACATACGACATACCTCCTATAGGAAGCAACTTTCAAACGCAGTGTTTTGATCACAGTGCAGCACAAGGGGTGTACCAAAACGAGCGACTCATTCGTTAACGAACAACGATGCTACGGTAGAAACTTCTTGGTTTGGAATTGGGAAAGTCTCACAAAAATTGGCAAGGCAGACAATAATCACGAGAATATACTCCTTTCCTCTCCTCGACGTCGGTTGGGTCAGATGCCTCTATCCTTCTTTAGATGGATTTTCGCTGTCTACTATGCTGAACGCACTATGAATCACAAGGAGGTTGCCAAAGTCCCCACACAGCAGGATAAGTGCGCACTTATCTTCACTTAGTGAGATACTCCCATCGTCCGATCAGCGTGTAAACGCGTCAAACCAACTTGTAGTGCACTGTGGTCCATGGCACACCAGATTCTAAGGTGTCAAAGCCCGAGTAAACCTGACGCAAAGCACATCATTCCCATCACGGAGCATTGTACATATGTTTATATTCCAATTCATTCTTCCATACATTTCACATCAGTTGCCATTGTGCCAAATGAACAGCGACTCAGCGATTGATACACCGGTTTGAGGCAGGGAACCAAGGCTCCCGGATCCAGTCGATTTTCCTTGCTGAGTGTCAGCGGGTGTCTGTTGATCTGAAAGCCGATCACTGAAAACAGGGTGTAGCACCGCTCTTGGGGATTACAGTGAATACCAAGAACAAAGTAAGGCTACTCGCATGATAAAATTTTAGATGAATGAGAATCGAGCAAAGCTTTAAAACGATCCCTAGAAGCGCTGCCGATGATTTCAGAAGGAAGGCTGTTCCAATAGTTATTAGCCCTGTAAGAAAAGAACTGCTGCCTAAGAAAGGTCCGAGGACGAAGCTTGAAAAGCTGCTTATTATGTCCTCGCTGGCCGTCACCATTCGCTACAGTGAAGAACTGTTCCACAAGACCTGCTCTGAAGAACAAGTATGTGAGCATTAAATCACCGCGGAGTCTTTGAAATTCAAGTGGGTACAGGTCAAGAATTTCAAGTCGAAACCGGTAGGTAACATTACTCAGGCCCGCGACCACCTTGGTAGCCGCGCGCTGAAAACGCTCAACGGCTAGTATGTCTTTCTTCAGGCCGGTATACACGACCTGATTGGCATACTCGAGGAGCGGTCTTATATCAATTCCGTAAAGCGTTCGAAAAGCTTTCTTGTCTATGCGGTGGAAAGTGCGTCTAGTCATCATAAGGGCGGCAAATACCTTTTTTGTCGCCATCTCATGGTGATACGTGAAGGACAAGTTAGACGACAACCAGATGCTCAGATCTTTCTTCCGATGGACTTTCATGATATCTACTGTGCTAGACGCACTATGAATCATGAAGGCATTGCCAGAATCTCCACCGAGTGACATGCGAACACATTTATTGTCATTTAGTGGGAGACTCCAATCGCCCGACCAGCGCTTGATCGCGTCAAGATCAATTTGTAGTGCACCGGGATCAGTGGCATTCCATAGTTTTAGATCGTCTGCGTATAAGAGTGTGTTGCTGGAAATATTGTTTGGAAGGTCGTTGATGCAAACGAAGAATAACAAAGGACCTAGCACTGACCCTTGGAAAACTCCTGCAGAAATGGAAGAGGGGGACGAAACGTCTGATCCAGTCTCAACTCTAGAAGTTCTATTATCAAGAAAAGAGGCAATCCGGCGAAGAACCACTCTTTGATTACCATAGGCTTCCAGTTTGTGTTTCAGGGGGCCGTGTGAGACACGGTCAAAACCTTGGCGAAATCAAAGAAGACAGCATCTGAGATGAGGCCATTGTTTTTGGCCTTCGTCAGACTATCCACGAAAATAAGCATGTTTGTTATGCATGACCGATTAGGAAGGAAACCATGCTGGGTGGAAGAGAAAAGATTACTTGATAAAAGGTGATTGAGAATGGCGCGCTTTAGTGAGCGTTCCATTATTTTGCACGGAATGCTAGTAAGGCTGATTGGCCGATAGCTAGCCGGAGAGTGCCGGACACCCACTTTAAATATGGGTGACCGTCGTCTCTTTCCATGAGTCGATTCGGCAGTACACTTTAGGTGAACGCGTCTTGTTGCCTTGGTGCTCCTGTTCCCTTTAGATCGCATGTGCCTATAGACAGCTATACAGCAACTGCTTTTGAACTGGCTATTTGGGTTCCTACCTTCTCAAAGCGGTTAATCTACACGTTGTCAGAAATCATGTCATATGCCGCCACGGAGATATGCACTGGAGAGAGAATCAAATATTTCTTCGAGCGCTCACGCGGTCATAAGGTTACCGATTTTCCACAAGTATCGGCCGATTTCCTACGCAAACCCAAAACCTCCTGGCGTCTAAATATATCGCCTATCGGGAGTCTGGTCTCCCTGTGTTTTTATTGGTTTCTCTCGGTCGAACTCCCAGAAGCCAATCGCAAGCGGCCTTCAGCATTTGTGATCGTTCAATATTGTCCATAAAAATTATTCGCATTGGCGTCTAGTGTTATAATGCTAGGTCATGGGAAAGCAATAATGCATATATTCTCTGTAAGGGGACTGGAAACTCTAGGGGTTTGGTTAATCAAAATATAACGAATGAACGGAGTGTGAAAACGCTAAAAACAGTTGTAGCGGTACCGGATGCGTACAAAATATATACGTACAGCAAATACAATGAATAATATTTTCAGAGTCGTATTCATCTGTACCTTTACGATGATCTCGGTTTCGCCAATGCCTTTATTTTAGTCCATCTGCCCATTTTGTATTATCCGCCCGGGGTTAAATTCACAACTCGCTCCGTGCATCACTAGCTTGACGAATCTCACCGCACACTATTTCCCAGGGTCGGTAATAACACATGGGGATCAACGCCCTGAATCTTGGTTTCTCATTGTCCATCGGTTGTTGATAGTGATCACAGACTGGCTTTCATTTTGTTGGAACAGTTCCAACATACTACAAGAAAAACAAAGACGCGTTCAAAAAACGGGAATGACTCACTGACAAGTCAAAATCCGTGGGATTGGTTAGGCCACCACCCGAGAGAAAGGCAACGCCAGAGGGTAGGTTAGGACGACGAATGACAGATAATTCCACACATAATGTGGGATGACGCACGTTCGACGTCGACTGGTCAACAAACACGCGGAAATAAAAAAAAGTCTCGCCACGCGATTGCTTCACCAGCCGGAATATCCACGCAAACGGAGAAGACAGAGACGGTGCGCGGCAACTCCTGTTTATTCTTCTTTGACAAACAACTTCAAAAAATGGTAGTAATGCCATCGGACAAGTGCGTAGCAGCCTGGAGATTTCAATGGCCTGCCTGCGGTATGGTGTGTAAAATCGTTCCAAAACTCATGGTTGCATATTGTACCTAGGCTATTAAGGAAGCTTGCATGATGTATGCTGTCCGATTGTTTGTCTAGATGTCATGTGATCGTGGCGCGAACCAGGAGGACACGCGTGACATTCGTCCGGTTTACTCGCTCGTCGACGGCCGGTCTCTAGCCTCTCTAGCTATTTTGCGTGTCGATGCCTTTTATAGCGCTATCAGAGACCACCTGTACATTTCGTCGAATAAAGATTTGGTCTCTCTCCTCAACGGCCTTTTGCTTTTCGCGTCTGATAATTGCGTACCTGGGGAAAACGCGACTTAGTGCGACGAGCATTAAAAGTGTGCAGATGAAGTCAACGAAACAGTGTGCACAATAAAATACGAAAAACGAACGACAAAAACATAACTCTTCACTGTAGTGAATACAATACTGTCCTACCACAGCGCTTGCGGGTTAAACACAGGAAGAAGGAACAGCAGTGACGCGAAAACGAATTGAACGTGCGACAGCCATATCACGTATCGAAATCTGCTAGTTGCTTCGGTCAGAGTACCACCAGTCCTCTGCGTATGGTGCGTTGTTTAGTAACACACGTGAACTGAACTGCAGGTGGATGCAATACAGTTGGGGATGCGGAGTTGTTCACATTCAATGTAGGGGCAGGTGGATCAACATCCTGATCCTTGTAGGCTGGTTTCAATCTATCAGTTGATAGGTATTCGTTCCCTAACATGACCTGAAAATAAATCAAATCTCCGGCTACACATCATTTGTCGAAAATATCGCCTTGCAGGTTCAATGAGATTGGAGGTCTTAACCTGTCCCGGAAGTTCTAATCGCGTGGTTTTCCATGGGAGTTAACAGGCAGTAATTGTGTCTCCTCTTGAAACGATCGGGCAACCTGATCATTGCTCACAAGCGAGAGTGGTTGGGCGTTCAGGTTTGATAATTCGGCCGTGCCTAATGAGAGATCAATGGCGCAGTGGTCAACACGGTTGCCTCTTGATTGGAATGGCCGGAGTTCAAATCCCGGCCGTGGTCAGTATATGTACCAGTGACGAGCTCTAATGAGAGCGAAACACGAGTCTGGTTTTCTTTATGGAGGCTGGCTGGAAAGTCCATCTGAATGCGAACAGTGCGATCAATTGTGAGTGATGCTCAACTTGAAAATAAAGTAAATCCTCGACTACACCTCGGTAAGAGTAACGTTGGTAATGTTGGCGGCAAGCCGGATTTCGACGTCATCGGCAGACACCATTAACGAGGATGTGGGTAAAAGAAGAGGGTCGTTCAAAAATACAAAATCTCGTAGCGAGTTGATAAGTGAGGCTTGGAACTCCCTACTGATGTCGGGCCTGCAGATATGCAATGAACCGTTCATGCACCCTCTGTACAGCCGCTTACCAAAATATGACTGAAGAAGACTGCCTCGTATCTCTTGACGGGCAAGCTTGCCAACTAACACAGAATGGTCCACGTGGTCGGATGCTTTGGCATAGTCGAGATGTGCGACGTCAACCTCAATGCTTTGATCAGTTGCTTTGCTCCACCACCGGTGGCCATCAGCAGATTTGTGGTAAGAGAACGGCCCTTGTGAAATCTGTCCGTTGATTGGAGAAAGCTCACAAGACGTGAGGCACTTATAAATCGAGTCGTATACAGGAGCCTCTAGAATTTTTGAGGCGCTCGATAACAAAACGATCGCTGTGTCATCACCGGGACAATTATGCTTACCACCCGTGAAAACGGGTGTGATGTTCGCTTGATACTGTGCCGTTGGAGGCAGATTGCGTCGACAGTAAACTGATTAGCCTGGCAGGCTGTTCAGCCGCTTCACATAAGACATTGGCAGATATGCCGTCATGGAACCTGAGCTTAACCAACACCGTCGGGGAGGAGTTTCCACAGTGTAAGTGCCATCAGTTTCAGCGCCAGGACGAACCGTGAGGGTTGATGGCGATTACGCAGAAACACTCCCGCAGAGCTCAACGAGGACACCAGCGGCTCCCGTATCAAACCCAGCAGGGCCTAAAGTTGTGGAAACTCCTTTTCGCTTTGCGAGTTGATGCTACTGTAGTGGATCTAAGCAGTATATGGAAATTCAGGTGTGAATAGAAAGTCGAAATCTGATAAAAAGGAAAAACAAATAACTCACAACAGTTCGTGGAGGCACGTTGGTTTAGTGTTCCACTACACCAAATGAGGATTCTCACTGATACTACTTGTCGTGTGTCCCCCAGATAGTCTCGATGTCACGACCGAGATGATTCCAACGACAGATAAATAAATTGGCCGAACTAAACGGTTGATTTCACCGAATTCTAACTCTTCCAAAGATTTGTACGCCACCGACCCTGAACGCGAACAGTAAGCAGAAATCGCGAACTCGGAAGTGTAATTTTGAAAATTATTAATTACTCTGTGTATCGATTAACCTCGTTCAAACATCACGTGTACATGTGAGGTTGATGAAGATGAAAAGGCATGACTAACAATAAAAATCATTAAGTAGAAAATAGTGTATAAATCGCCACACTACATGTCAGACGAACCTTATTGGACCAGCAATAAAGCAACCTTTAAGACGTTGTCAATAATGTCGTCGACAATGTCGAAATAATTGTACGCACCGATCCCTTAAAGCGGTGTATATGTTGTGGTCAACTTGACATCCTTACAATCGATGGCGCGTTCAAGCATACCACTCCCTGAGAATAAGTTTGAGATTGCAAGAGCGTAGTTGACTTGGAGGTTTGTTCCGTTTGATGCCCAATAATGGTGTAGATGTAATGATGGTTGTGGAAAGAACGTTAGTGTGCTTCTCACAGAGGTCATTTACAGAGTGAAGGGGATACAGTTCACCCAGGGCTGCGCTACCAATTAGCCAGATACTTTCCTTACATTCATTCCCTAAAATTTTCTGCGATTACTGGCATTGAGCTGACCAGGTTCGTGCTTCACATGAAGTCAGATAAGACGGCTGCGTGATATCTTAATCCGAGTGATGTGGCAGGTTCGGAGATACCGGCCGTCAGCTTTTCGTTAGAGAATATCTAGCCTAGTTACCACGGATTACGGCTAGTACGCCACCGAATGAAACCAGAGGTGTGCGCTCTGAAGCCCAATGCACCGTTTATGTGAAGAATCTTGCGGATAGAATTCTCAGTGTCTGGGTATGAGAAAACCGAAAAGTTAATTTCCAGTTAGTTGAAACCACCTGTTAAGGGAATATGGGGAAATCCTGGAATGGCTAAAACTTACAACTTAAATAACCAGTTCTTCTTTTGAATTATCGTAAGATGGATGACAACAGAGCACCCCACTAGCCAACGATGCCAGACATCTAGGCGTATCGAGCACCAAATGGTTTTCTGCTTCGGAGCAAGTGCTGAATTCTTACAATGGAATGCTTGAAGAAAAGCGTGGACATAAAGAGTCGATCCCCCTTCCCTATCGACAGTTCTAACCGCGCAAAGAATAGTTGCACCCCCTAAGGAGAGCACAAACTTTAAGTGGGAAGCACTGACTCACGACTCCGTTGTTGCAACATTCCGGAGCTTTGTAGACCAATATATGTCGTGAAGCTCTGGTAATCCATTTGCTAAGCTAATTCCACTTGTGTGCATGCATTTTACAGAGTTAATGACAAGGGAATGAACATTATCCTGAGATTGTGAATGCAGTACCTCCTTCAGAACGCAATGTTGATTGAGTTCGCTCACTTCAAGGGTGCCAGCTGTAGTAAGGTTTTTGAGGTCACCACATTTTCAATAGGCACCACGTGATGACCAGTACGCTTGCGATGATTGGCTTTTAATAAAGCCCGTCCTCTACAACAGCCATGGTCCCTGGCCGAGTTCGCAGAAAGTTGGGAAACGTAATCTTACCGGTTTCACTGGTTTCTTGCGGAGCTGAGAGTATATCACTCGTGTAGTAACCCCGAACTGTGTGGTTTTGCAGCAGATTCGAACTCACTTTGACAGTCAGATTGTTGTTCATCCGCTGCGATCAAGCGAACTGCTGAAATGGTGAGGGTATGCGAAGAGTTGAATATTGAAGTCCAAATGGGAGCGGACGTCCGGCCACTTCGTGCCAACCAGGTCCAATCCATGAGTATCACTGAAAACTCATCATGCGAGAAAGAGGTACCTTTGGGGATCTTGGGGGATACTTTAATTTTTTCTGGACCCGGACCCGTAACAACCATGAACACGCAAAGCTCGCCAAATACAATCCATCATCTAGAGAAGAGCTCATGAGCTTCTCCCCGGGAGACGGACTGACTGAGTAAGACGGCCAAAGTCAACTCTGTGGAATAATCCGGTGAATAATTATATAGTCAATACCTTGTCCATTCCAAGTCTGCTTTGTTTGTCTTTCCATTGGTTTTTGTTGTTTCAGTACACACAATGGGTGTTAGACGGAAGTAGAAAGCGATAGCTTTTGATGGTTTCGTTTCTTCAGACGGGAAGTCTGTGCATTAAAAGACTTCTGGATTGTTTTGGAGGGCTAAAATGAATAACAAACAGATGCATGCTCACTGCTATTGTACACGCAAGTTTACAGCTGGGCGAACATGCATGAGTACGCGTGAGCTATTTAACAGAGGTGGCTTTGCGCAGAGGAATACGCAGGGGTAAGGACTAAGTGTCGTAGTAGCAATCCGAACAAATGTTGAGCACAGACACCGTCGTGGAGATCATGGTATGTTGTGGCATAGAGTTTAAGACTTTGCAAGCCCAAACCGAGAAGAAACTGTGCCTTTCTGTGGTTTGCTGTACTGACCAAATTTCAACAAATGCCCCCCGACTGAGCTGGCATCCGCAAGAATGAGCAGCGATCTGTGCGGAAGGTTTGGGGACCTCAGAATCATGAACGCCAATATTAAGTCACTTCTCTGGCTTTGGTGTTCCAGGGAGAAGAGATTTAGATCATGAAACCACTCAACCCTGGAAGTGCTTTCGTTGTGCGACTCTTGAAAGTTTGCAGAACAGGTTTGTCCTTCTTCAAGTGAAAAGACCAAACGAGGGTCCCTCGCTCGAGGTGGAGACAAATAAAGCCGTTTTACAGGCTATTCAAAGACGGCCGCTCGAATTTTCAAAATGTACGCTTCAGAAGAGATAGTACGCTATTGGCTTTCTTGGCGCTCGCCTCAATAATGGGAGAGCTTAAAAAGTGTTACACAATGATGCCAAGGTCTTTTCCTTTGTCCGCAACTTGCAGCGGTGCTCAGCTGAGAGAGTAAGGGAAATTATGCTTATTCCTGATATACATAAGTCTGCACTTGCTGTTATGGGGCACAATGAAGTCTGATTTAGACCAGTTGTAAAAGACACTAATATCAATCTGTAGGGCGCATGCATCAGAGCTATTATGCACAATATACCAGATCTTGATATCATCAGCAATCGGAAAAGGGTTCAGTCTGCATGAATTGGTTATCGTTGTTGGCGCCAGCAATTTACGTTCATGTTCAATGAGATTCGCTTGTAGCAGGCTGATGTCAAACCTCTGCATGAATACATTGGAACCGGAAGCTATCGTGGTTGTGATATTTTCACTGCATTTCACCCATTTTTTTCACTGCATCTTCATCAAGTTTGCAGAGTGCAGGGGCGTTATGTGGCCGGCTACGAATGTGTCGTATGTTAGAACTAGTCTAGTTGAGAAGGCGGACAAACTCACTGTCACCGAGTTGGCTATTGTTCGTACTTACACCCGCCGAGTTGTAGGACTGCGTCATAAAAGTCATTTCATCCATTGTATGGCGAGTCACCGTATCGAATTAGACATCTGGGAGATTGAAGTCCCATCAGTAAAAAACGGGGGAACCCAGGTCAACACACTTGAAGATCCTCTATGATACATGCAGTCGTATCACTAGAAGAACATGGTGAACGCATATTACGGTCAGTAAGCAAGCTCACTCCGTAGACAGCTGTATTGTGGTTAACAGTTCTTTGGGTAACCTTCTTGTCAGTAAAACAATAAGACAAGGCACACGAAAAAACCAGGCGAATGCAAGTGACGTCGTACTGCAGCACTAAATTACGTTGGAAAATAAAACGGATACGCTGACGCTAATGCCAGTAACTAAAAACGGCACGAGAAAACTTGAATCAACCAGCAATCAGCGGAAGTGACAGGACACCCAACAACACTAGAATGAGATACATCTAGATACTAAACAATCTAGGAGTGATACACTATTACAGTAATAAAACGTACCACAAAATTGATAGAAGAATATATGCACTAGCGTTAATTTCGAAAATTATCCTGGAGCAAGACAACCAGAACCGAACTTGAGTCGCACGCGTCTGTCCAGCTTATCCCCTATTTGAGGGAAATCCTTCACGACCGTCAATCTGAAGTCGCTTACTGCACTATCCTGAGTTTCCTTCAAACCGAAAAACTGTGCGTAACGTTGCAAGAATCAGTCCCAAGTAAACACATCCCAAGGGGTCTTACGTGCACATCGGACTCTACAACCGCCCACCAAAGTTACTTAGAATGCGCATTCCAGGAAACGGTGACCGCTTGACTTTGTGAGTTAACATCGATCGGCTGCCTCTTTTTGACTATCTAGGCACTGAAATATGGTCTACTGGTGGTCGTATTATTCAGCTGTTTGTCTATTACACACTTGTGGTTGGTTCTTATTATGTCGGTGATTATCCGTAGCATTGAGACATATGTATGGTGAATCTGACACAGAAGTCAGAGACATCTTAATGGATGCGGCTCACTTAGAAGTGTTCGGGATAATAGGTATCCGTAAAACATTATCCAGTTACTTATGACATACCTGCTTGTTGTTTCGTACAGAAAGTCTCTTATGGGGTGTGTGTCCTGGAAGTAGAAAGACCTTCCTTGTATGGGTGGGAGAACCAAGGAGGAATTACAGTTTTCATAACCAACTTAACCATGAACGTCATATTGCTTCAGCCCTGTTAACGAGGCTGCCCACTGACATGGTATCACCATTCCCCTTTGACTCCTTGCACCCAATATTCCTCGGTATTGTTAATTGCTTGATTCTGAGTTGGCGTTCGTCCGATAACGTTCATGATGCCCGCTTCTCAGTAATTGTGGAGACCACTGCTGTCAGCTTGTCGGTCGCATCCAGCCATCCCATTGTAGAATTTCCTTGCTTTGTCCGAGAAGTGAAAGGCTACCGAATGCAGAAAATTTATTCTATATTTGAGACCAGTTGATTTGCGAAGAATTTCACACAACAACCATTATGGAAATATTCCGAATTTACTCATATCCGTATATATTCTTTCCCATACTTCATACTGACAAGTTGGTTACGACGCTGAAACACATCAGTCAGTTTGCTTAAGTTTATAGTGACCTAGTGGTCTGTTTGTAACAAGGACGTGAACAGACTTACTGTGCACGACCATTGTTTTCTCCTCCAACTAACCCACATTAAGTGGACTGGTCGCGTGAAAAATACGGCGGTTCGCTTGCACGTATTCCGGAACGCTCGAGATGCGCGGTCAGTTGGAAAATTACTCACGTTGTACGACCCGCCCTGTTTGGATCACGCATTCCGCATATCATCTGATCGTTTGCCGTACCAGGCATTATATACTGAAATCACCAACTGCTGGCTGAAACCGCGTGGTGGCCAAGCAACAGCATGATCAGGAAGTATGATGACCCTGACTGCACCATTGAGTAAAGGTGGTAGGTGTTGGTTGCTTGACTGGGGTCCTCGTAATCACTGGTTAGAAACGCCATCCGAGATGGTAAAGGGCTGTAGTCAGTCGCGTATTCGCATCCATAATATTTCTAGTCCTTCAGCTTAGTCTTTTGGTAATTTTCGATCTTCCCAGTAACGTTTTATTCTAAGATATTCCATGACACTTGCGGTAAGCGGCAGCACAAACAGTATTAATTTCTGGTCAAGCTCATGGCTGTTGTGATGATGATGTTGGTAATTATGCGGTGATGATGAGGTTTTGTATAGAGTACACATTTTTGTGACGCCGGTCAACAAATCTCTCGATCGCACACTTTTTGGTGGTTTCTATTTGAAAGCTTCGTTTCTGTAGTGAAACGGCTCTTAAAAGAGCCGTTGTCACCAGGCGTGTAGGTGCACAATCGTGTACGCGAACACGGGAATTCTGTCAAAATAAGAGTCATGAGTACTCTGCAAGACGGTATTTCACTGGAGCCTATAGGTACCACCTACCATTTATGTTGCCTAAAGCATACTTACTGTGGCCACGCAGCAAACCAGATGACTGTGTCACTGTTTGTAAACGACCCTATATAGTTGTGAAATATCCGCACCAAATTTAGTAAGAATGAAGTCGAACAGTTTGGACGTCGTGTTTAACATGTTGTTGATTAGGTTAGGTCAAATTTTCCTAACTACGCCAAGTCTCACGTGACCTCTGCCCTTTGTTAATGTGACTTCGATTACAACGCTCCTGAGGAAGGCCATTCGAGGTCGTTGGAACGCAGAGCATTGAAACTTGCTCCTGACGTTGTGTTATTCTCAATCTGTTTATCAACGACCCTGTGTAGTTTTTAAGGGTGAATCAAACTACGTTTACTGCCTGTCTTTTCTATGTGTCTGCTAGTTTTGTAGTCACCGGTTTTCATTCTCTCTCTATTATATGTTTCATGCAAAAGTCGTTTTTAACTGTCTCAAGTACTAAGCGCATTGTCGACATAATTTGCAAATGTGTGTATGTATAATGAATTTTTCGTTATTCCCATATTGTATTCAATAAAACAATGTTTACTACACTTAATTTTCGAAGTCTTACGGAATATTGCTGGTTTATTTTGCAATTATCGAAAGAAACAAATTATCTTCCTCGGATGTACTCACATCGTTGAATATTCTAACCGTCGTTAAATGTATGGTATCAGCCTCGCGTGGATTCCTGGCACCAAAATGTGCATCTAGCCTTCGTTGAAACCGTCACAGCCCATGAGACAAGTGACCGTGGTCACTTAGTCAAACTATTCAAGCTGTTGTTAGTAATCCTAACATGAATGTGTTGCGATTGGTGATTCACTGCTAGTCAGACAATACCGAGTGGTCTTGTGTTTGTTCACTGTTGTTATGTGCAGCATGTAGGAAATTCGTCCGTTTTACCTCGGTGACTGATGGGGACAAGTCGAAGTGTCAAAACCTAGCGACAATTCTTATATGTGGATGAACAGAAACAAATTTTTGAGAAGCAACTCCTGCATTAATTGTTACCACCATATCAGTGATAACATTCATCTCATTAGGCTATTCACATTTCGTTTCCATTCAGCTTCCTATTAGTCTGATCTGCAGTTACAGTGAGGGTACTCTCGAATAGCAAGTTGGAACATGTCTCAACTTGCTATTTGGTGAATAATTAACAAAAGGGCAAAACCATTCTAAGAACTATTGATAATGCAATCTTTCTGCGGATCCCGGTGACGGTTAGATGTTTTCTGCCTCTTTATTTTTCGCGCGTTTGTTTGCTTTTAATATGAAATCTGTTCGTTGACAATTACTCCGCTTCACCAAGTGTCCGCGGTCTTCTTTCCGTTGTTTTCTCCTGCTTTGTTGGTGTACAATATGATGAATGGTCTGTCTGGCTTTTCGTAGTTCAATGGGAATTTTGCTTTTCATACACATCTTCTCTGGGATGCACTAACCTGCACTCCTATACTGCAATGCTTCTTGTATTGCACTTCACAAGTCTTTCTTCTTGGTTTAGATCTTGTCATTGGAGCCTCTCTCTGTTTAGTTTCCGAGAGCTAAGAGGTTTCTTTCCTTATTAGCCAACCAACTGGCCAACCAGCATTGGCCGGTTGGACAGAAAGACCCCACTCACACATCTCCCGGTCTTATTTCCTCGGGTTTACACTGGATATGTGGTGTGTGGTTGAAACCGCAGGTGCTTCGGTTCAAGCCACTTGCGGTGATGGATAAGCGCAGGCGTCCGTTGGCTTCGGCCACTGTGACAGTCTAATCCGAATCAGATGCCTCCAACCAATATGAAATCTCGGTCCGAGATCAGCGGCGTTTCTTGCCAGAGTGAGGCGTATTTTTACAGTGGCCTATACGGTTTTCTGTTTATCAATAACTTTTCAGTCAAATATTTCATTGGTCAGTGTCGTACACCATCTTAGGAACATGCTTTCTAAGCATGTTACTGCTTCATGAATGCACACCCTACTCCTCATTTGGCTGCATTTGCGTGACTTGTCTGTTCAGTTTAGTGACTGTCTCAGGGTAAACTGAAGTCGAGAAAGCCTTCTTTCTCAAACGATTTCAGAAATGTTTGGTCTATTGTTCCTGTAATCGTTGATTTCTCACGATTTCCTCTTGGGATCCGGTGCACATGAACACAGAGTTCGACGTTATACTTATCTTCTCACTTCTGAACAGAACAATTAAGCCTTTTTGCAGCCATTTGATGCGTCTTTGTGTGAAACTACAAAAATTTCGTCCACATTACGTGCATAGGAAGAACCAGGGGCAAGAAAACACGTAAGAACGTTGGATCGATGTTTAAGAATGTAAGACTGCAATATGTTTAATACAATCATTCATACTTAATAGTGCTCATTTGTGCGAAGTTTTTCAAACATTACAAGTTTAGCGGCCAAACTCATCACTGTACAAACTGAGTTCAGTGAGAGTAAACGAGAATTTACATGTAATTGGCGCTTAAAAAGTCATGGACAAGCAGGTTCAGCCGTCAGAATAGGTAAACAAACCAAATCTCACAACAGATATTACTCAATATCTACAAAACAACAAGCGGTGGTTTGAACGGTCAATGCACACGACATCCTTTGTGGCTCCTCGTTTGTTCCACACTTTCTCGAAACTTCTTCGCCAATTTTTTGCGACCGATGGCAATGAGAGCAAGGTAGAGTTCGTTGACGGGCGATTTATCAGGTTCAACTCCATGTAACCAAATACTCATCAGTCGATATCCGTGTTCCTTGTAGGATGACTTTCCTTCAGTGAAAAATTTGGGATGGAAAGAAATGACGAGAAATGTAAATAAGTCTTTCCACTTTCCAACTCACCTGTGCTCATTGTGACTCACTGATTACCTGATGGAAAAATACGTTTGCAAACGGCTTTCCGTACACTGTTTATCAGTACTTCCAACAGTTTGGAGATTATGAAATACAAAGTAATTCTCACATTTTATAATTTATAAAATAACAGCCCGTAAGTTGTCCGAAATGAATTTGCCAGGAAACGGTTAGTCCAGTTAACACGTGTCTTGGGATTTTGCGGAAGTGCCGTTCATAGTTTGATGGTCATATACATCTTTTGTTCTAATGAGTGACATTGCTGATTAGAATGGCACAAATCGAAACTAGTCACTGTCCTTATCAGCTGGGAAACAGAAAGCACGTGATTACGGTCGGAACCGCATTACTGCTTCCATGGAAATTATTGAAAGAAATCCGAATTGCACAAATGCTAAGCAGTGCTGAGGCGTGGTCAGTTGTGCACGTGAGTGAATCTTCCCCCGAATATTTTCCTTCGACTGTAAGTAAATCCCTTGTGTGATAGTTTTATATGAATTTAACAACACAAACTGGGGTAGTTCTTCGGAATAAGAAGCTGAGATATTACAACGTATACTTGCCAACTTCTAAGTAATTGGCAACATAGTATTAGCCTTGATTGTTGTCAACTGTTTGTGTCTTTTTGCTATCGATCTGTAGTAGAATTGTTAAGCCAATACTTTCTTCTAAGCATGGTTTTTTCCAGTATCCTCAAAACATGCCTGTTACACTTCTGTATATTGCTTCAGTTTTTTACCCTATTTGACAACTCCAGCCTACCGTCATTCTTTCTGTACAATTCGTGTGTAGTGCAATATTTTTTAACAAATTACTTGCAGCCGGTAAGTAGTCAGTCAATATAAAGTGAACCTCATTCACGGCGATCACAGCTTTTACGTTTAACTGAATTTATCATACAGCCCTGTTCCAAGTGGACTTACTGGACCGGGGTTCCTCTCCTGTTAGACTTTGTCGTCGGTGCATATCACTGACGGTATTTGAACTGAGAACTTGCTCTTGTGAAGCTACCATGTTGACCACTGCAACTCTGAACTTGCAACAGACACGAATGATTTAACATCTGCAAACTCCCAGCTGAAGCACATATACACTAGTAGCGGAACCTAATATGAGAGTCGCTTTAGTTTGCGGGTCCTTTATGAGGACTAACTGAAAAATTCACCTGGATGTGAAAACGGAAACCAAATGCGAGTGGTTTCCACTTCAGAATTCCTATGTTTTACTACTTAATCATACTCAGTTTGTAACTTGCTTCTCTGATCACGTCAGGTTTTTGAGATCTTCTTTAGTATGGGACAATAATACAGACCATGTTTCAATAAAAAAACCCTGAGGGGTATAGGACTTCAAAATGATCAGCCTTCGCTTAACCATAACTAGCACGCCCTTGTCCAAACGGATTCACGAACAACAACATGCCCCACTGGGGCTGATTTGACCGAAACCATAAACAGTACTTAAATATTCTGCCGCTACGGACTACTGGGTCGACCCCAAGTAGACCCTTCTTGCAGTTCAAAAATCTCTCCCAACCACCCTAAGCTGATCAGAGTACGGATGTTAACTACCGTGGAGTCGGTTGTTATTGCATCACGTTATCCGTTCCTTTATTGAAGAACAGTTTTGTGCAAGCGTTGCAGTTGTCCTAGTGGAAAATCATATCACTAATATCAATTGACAGCACAACTTTATCAACGACTACTGTGTCCCAACTGTAGTCCTTCAAACCGTCCATCATTATCACCAGTGACTTGTGGTTTTGGTGGTTCAAACAGGTTGATTGAAATTCTTCACCATAATATACACACCATTGTTACTCTATTTCACTCCCGTCAATTTTTGATATAGTGTTTTAATCTTGCTGAACATATGACTATTGATGTGGTGAACACCTGTACTTCACGGATGCCTTCAATGGCGCAATATGAATTAGTGCCAGGCTACAAAGAGATCAGCTTGAGATTTTCAGAAATGACCAAAAAGGTAGCTATTTCCCATGTGCCGTCAAACAAAACTTTGTGCAGGGTCAGGTAACGACTTAGACGGCATGGGCTGCAAATGGTAGCCAAGAAGTCGTTCCCCAGTCGTAGGTCTTTTACTTACGTTTGCTAGTTAGTTGATGTCAGTCTCCCTGGTGACCTTCAACAAAAATCAGTGATCCATCTATCCGCCTGCTTTTCACAGCTTCTCGCAATTGGATACTACATTCAGAATACAGTGATCCAACAAAAAAGCACATTGTACAATCCTTGATATTTTGTTCCGGGGGAGGGATGGAGTGCCAGTTTCCAGTTTCAACCTGCTTATGGTCTGCTCAGCCTGGAATTGTTTCATCTACTGACAAACTTACAAAGTTACCAGGCTCAGCTATAAAACAGATCTACAAGAGTTTCCTGTAACTAAAGTCAGGTGATTGACTTATTCAAAGTAAGT
>QNGE01000068.1:441890-477998 GCA_008508345.1 Paragonimus westermani | reverse complement strand
CCCTAATTCTGAGCATCACAGCCAGCCACTTTTAAATACAATTCTATATTGGAGTGCCGCCCATGTACTTGCTCAACATTACTGCTACCTTTATAAATCACTGTTAAAGTTCGGATGTGGTCATAACTTCCACTAGTGATGGACCATAACAGAAGTTTTGTTTCACTGTGTTGCGTCTTTTCGAAAGCAGCCATTAAAAAATCTATATGAAAACCGAGGCTATATTCGCATATGAGCTTTGTTCGAGGTTACCTTAGTCATAGCCGTTCCTTTTAAATATCAACAGATTTAATGGTTTCAGTTGAGACTATCACTCAAGCCAAGAAGGATGGCACACAGAGAGAGAAAGTATTCAACCCTAGAACGATAAATGCAGTCAGCTTGCATTACGTCGTACTTTCATCTCAAACAACTACACAGAACTGTAATGGGTGTCACGAAAATGTTTGTTGGACTATCTAACGTACACTGTTCAACAGCGGAATTTTTAGACAGAGCTCTACGTCTGGCCAAAAACCACATGATGGCTACTTACTTCGCTGAACTGAACACGATACCGTTCGGGTATAATCCAGAACAAAGTTTCTCCTGTCCCTATTTGAGAGAAAGACAAAATATCATGCCTTCGTTTTCTGTATTCACCAAAAATGAAGCAAGTTAAGTTGTGGTGACCAGTCTCAAGTGGTTCATTAAAATCGTCTATAATCTGAGCAGTGCGTCGTCTTGCTTGCAGGCCTCATGTTGTTCAGACCACAGTGAAAGTGGAAAGTTCTGGGCAGTTCAGTTTACAAGAACTGTTCGGAGCTTAAATGCTGTTCAGTTTCTCACACTCATGTGCCCGAAAGATCCCACGGCTCTTCAACATGATCCCAGTAGACTAGAGAATTCACTCGAAGACTTCCCGGTATGTACCGTGTTCAAGTATTCCGAGAGTTCGTCGGATGTATTCTTTCGTACGCCGTGACACCAGTCCGTGTCAGTAGCTCTTTGTGTAATGCACGTGCTTGAATAATGTCCTGGTCTGCTTGAGTAACTCAGCAGTGACGTTCGTGGATTCCAGCGTGAACTGTTTTAGAAATCCTGCCGAGGCAGTCGATCCCCTGAATCATTTGGTGGATTCCATATGGGACAGTGGGACATGTTGTGTAACAGGGTCCAAATATGAAATTTCCGAGGTCCTGGTACGACTTCGTAGCTCAGCTGGTAGGGTGCTTTCCGCGTTGAGGCATGCTGTGTCTGTCGCTGGTTCGAATCCAGCCGAAGCCCTGACTTTTCACAGTTAGGTCTCATCTGAAATGTCAATCAATTTTTTCTTTCAAGGATAAAAATATGTTAGATATAAAACATTCAGAAAAGTTGGGGATATAAGAATTCAGAAAAGCAATCAGCTGAAACGGTAACTTCATCAAATCTCATCAGTTTTTCCAGATCACACAAGGAAAGATCTCATGTGGTTTGTGAGCGATGCTATCAGTCATACCCACTACCACCAGATGTTGCTAGTCAGTTAATTTTGAATCTACCGTTACGAGGTTGTAACTTAATATTAACTCCGTTTAGTGACATAACTCACCCCGTGGTCGCCAGGTTAGTATGAGAAAGAAGCCTGTGTCATCACCAAGTATCACTCACTAAATGGTCCCCTGGCAACTCAGTCTAATGTTTGATTGACCTCACCTGTAGTTGGCACGTGCACTCAAAAAAATCAACAAACCTGCCCCGGGGATCAGTCGGAACTGTGCTGAGCTGGCCGTTGTATGCAAAAGAAGGCAACTTCGAGAGGACTATCAGGCCAATCATAACAGTTCATTCACTATTTCCAACCGTGAACGTCAAACATCCGATCATCAAGGGTATGTGGGTAGCCCGGTTGTTCTTAACTGTCCAAAAAAATGAAATTCTTACGTAACATATGCTCACTCATGGGCCACGCATTAGTTTAATCGGGACCAAATTCCAGAAAGTAGGAAGTATAAAATTAATTCGTGGTTGCTCTGAATAGAGCATTCTTCGTTCACTGAGAAGATGTGGGTTTACGGTTGTGACCCAACCGTTTTAACGTTCATCGCATGCATACAGCATCGATCGACATGACGAACTAAGCTAGCGCAATGGTTTCCGATGAAGTCGCACATTGAAGAAATGACTACTCTTTCCAGGGCCCGCATTCTGCACTCCTGTTGACTTTACACATCTTGGGATCTCCGCTTATTGTGGTCTCGTGTTACATCTGCAGCTGCATTCCAAATCCTGCTTTCACCATGCTCCAGACATTCTCAGTAGGATTCAACATTGGTGATTAGGGTGCCAGTCGTAACAGTTGTCCTCCATTAAATAACTCCTTAGCAGACACACTTATCAGATCAGCGTGATGCGGTGTGTTGTCTCATGTCATATCAGCACAATGTCTGACGTGGATGTATTGATCTTAATCCTGTCTAGCAAGGTCCACAGCCAGCTCTTGCGAACTCTGCTGTTGTATGCTCCTCTCCTCGTCGCATGGCTTGTCATCGAGTAGAAGACCATGGCTACAATCAACTGAACATTATGACCTCGTCTGTTTGTTACAGGGACTCATGCATTCGTTCCTTTTAACGAACGTCCCATTGACATCGTACAGAACAAATTGAAGCTTGCTTCATCTATCCTGCAAATATTCTTTGTGGTTACATAACACTCCATCAGTCGATATGCAAACAGTCGCCGTAACTCCAAATTCTCATCCCAGTTCATGCCAACGGGTACTTGGTACATTTTCTTGACGGTTATTCACCGGCCATCCTAGTATCGTCTAACCGTTGTGGTCCATAACTCCTTCTCAAACTCACTCTTGACGCGCAATCCCAAAAATTGCAGTGTAATCGATCTCTGATTCTGTCAGAATCCTGCTTTTGTGTTCTATGCGAGGCTGAGTTTCATAATTGATGCAACCCACATGTAGTCACTTGTAAGTGGTGTTACACTTGACTCCGTTTAGATGGACAATCGTGTACAAGTCATTGCCCCTTTCTAATGCCTCAATAATACGTCTGTGCTTTTCGGGACTGATGCGAGTGTACTTGCGTCCGCCAGCCGTGTATGTAGGAGAACTAATGAAAATGTTCTCACAAACTGGTTCACTCTCACATCACAGCTTGGAGCCTACCACGACCTTAAATCTCACTCCTAGCACACGTGAGATTCACAGACACCCCTAACCACTTGAAGCCCTTTTCCAGTGAAAGAAACCGATACGGTCCACTGCTTGGTGGATTAGTATGAACAGGGTCAGATCATCTGTGCTCCACATTGACCGCTAACCCCGTTCGCATTAAGCAAATTCGTTGACTTCCCTCGAATAACGCAAACCACCTCCTCTATCAAATTAGCGAATGCAAAGTGCTCTAATTTAGAGTGGTCGTCCCTTACGGTTAGTTGGGCCAATCGCGTTCTTGCCGTCACGTCCGAAAATCTAAGGTTGAAGTTCGAATGCACCAAAGTGATTTGCATGTAATGGAAAATCTTGTGCCTAAAATGGAAACAGATAAACAAAAAGGTATAGATAATCACTTGTGACCACTGAACAGATACCGTGTAAAATGTGAGCAGCGTCTTGTTTTGTCCTTAAGAATAAACTAGGCGCAACCTTTTGATGTCTTGTCTTAGGTTTATAACGACATGACCAATTCTGTACCCGACGACAGTTCTTCCAGTCAGTTACAACTTCGAGAACGTCGACCGGTAACATATTTCCTTTTCGTCAGTTAGATCGCAATATGCTAACTCGCAAAGACGAAAAATGGAATGAAACGCCTAGAAAGCAATCATGATACTCGCCGCCTAAAAGGCAGAGCGTGTGACATTTCCGTTGGGAATGAAATTAGGGTTGACTTGTGACGTTCTCAAATTGCCTCTCATTCCCAGCGATTGACAACTAACGTTTGAGCAATATATGCTTTGCACCCACCGTTCAAATGCTTGTTATTCCATTCTTCTACACGCTTGTTGGTTGAATCAGGCGTTGTCTACTTTTTGGCAGTGATTTCTGATCAAATACTGCGATGGTGCACTGCCCAAAGCGAGACAGTTTAGATTCGAAAATCAACAAATACTTAGGCTACTCATAAGTAGTTGAAACAATTTGCGGTTTGTTGAGTGGCCGACTCTTACTCAACGTACAGAATAGACAGTGGATGGGCAACGAGTCTCTTGAGAGCATGTTTGATAAAATAATTTCGTCGAAAACACTTACTCATATTTATTGGCGATCGACCCTCGAATAAATGGGACAACTCCACTTCCGTTCTGTACGAATTGTTAGCTGTTTATATCACATTACTTGTTTATTCGAGATATTTTGTAAGTGAATGAGAAGTCCTAATTTCATAGAAACTTGTGGGCAAACAGTTGAGATCCATTAACACAAAATGGGTTGTAAACAGGATTGACAGCTCTAAACTGTTGACAAACAGTCATTTCTTTTGTATAGATAGAGCTGTCATTCATCTTGGACAAGGGGAAATGACCGCTCAATGTTCAATTTTCGGAAAATACTCGACTGTGGAGTAATTGATCTGTTTGTTTGCTTTCACAATGAACGCCCAAGCTTCGGCATACTCATTCCTTAGATGTTCAAATGAACAACACACACTCGAGTGCAATGTAGTTCGATTTTTCAAAACTGCCTAATTGTTTTGCACAAGCTGGATTCCCAATCGAAACGAGTACTCTTTTTCTTCTAACTCTGAGTGTTTCATGAAATGATTTACATTTGCTGAACAATTTTGATCTCGTCTGAAGTAGACACCACCCGGTGTTCCACCTGCTCGTACACAAACAGGCAGAGCGGCATTTCAATCAAGTCCCCATCGAGGATGCAGTAATTACTTAGGATTATTTGATGAGGACGAAAGTCCAACGGAGGGAATTCGCATGAGAAGACTGGTAAGTAAGTTTGTCTGAATTCGGAAGCAGCACCAGACTGAAAATTTCAGTTTAATGAAACAGACGAAAATGAAACAGACTTCCATTATCTCGGTATTCAAAAGCTGCACGTCACTTAGTGAATATTTTCTTCACAATAAACCAATCCTCGAATGAACGGGAGCTCATTTGCACATTGTGTTCTTCAATAAACTTGTCAACCATTATACCTACTCCATTCTTGTTGCTCCGGATTGCATAATTCTTTCCATTCTACAATCGGTTGATGGAAACCATAGGGCTGACACGTTACTTACATTAATGCGGTGCACTTAGAAGCTAGTACATGCACTTAAAACTTGTTCCGATTTTCGAAATACTTGATGTTTATTGCCGGGCAGGATTACGTTGCCGGTTTCACACAATCTAGTGTTCAATTCTCACTACCACTCACAACCGGTTACATTGTGCCTTGGTGTGTGATTTACTCCTCATTTCTGTCTTTACTTCAGTTAGCTTACGTGCTTGCTCGTTAGCACACACTTCAACTCATATACGCATATGGTATCAAACAATTACTGCACTCTATTTTCTTTACCCGCATTAATGGATAAGTTGTCAAGTTTCTGTCAAATCCACAACCTGTTTGTCAGCAATTCCCCCCTAACCAAAATGTTGACTTCGATTACAAAAGGTGAATAATATGTGAAACCTCATGAAGATTGCTCACTTATTCATGCAAATAACAAATATTCGTCTTTACTTTCTTCTATCTTGTTTTCATAAGTCTCTTCAAGGACCAATATGACATGGTCAGTCCACATCAACGATGTCTCCACTAAGCTCATGAAACTGTCGTTTTCTGTGCTGCGCTTACCGTCTGTTACAATCTCACGCCACTCAATCAGTTGGCGCACTGACGCATGTTTACTCCCCTACTGGACAAATCGATCATAATTTTCCTCTTATTACGCACTGAAAGCATCCTTCGTGATGTACTGGAAGCTTTTCTGGAAGAATCGTTGATTTCATAGTTTTTTCTCACCCTACAGATTTCGCTGGATTCTCAACCCGTTTGTTATGTTAAAACCCATAAACAATTCGTTGAACTGATCATGCCTCGTTGATTTATGGTAGGCAAAAATTGTGCCCTTAAATAAACTCGTCTTTCTAGTTCAATCTTATCGAAGGTATTTTTAGACCTTCAATTAGACTCAGCTACAAACGTTCATTTACATCTACCCGGTTCTATTATTTTCGTACTTAACCCACCTTCTAAATAAACTCAACCTTTGCACTTCCGAAATAACTGTACAACTGAACCAGTAGTCCTTTTAATCGACAATAAAGGTGACTGTCTACAAGACTGTCTGTGTCCTGTTTCAGTTAATAATGTTACATATAGCCAGGTTTCAGAGTTGACTAACTTTTATTAGTTGGAAAACACCAGGTTTACCATCGGTAATTCCGTTTAATAATAATATTCGGATAGTGCATGAGACTTATCGCAAAACACACATTGCGCCTTATCTTATGAAACTATAATTTATTGCACCGTTGCCTTAACAATGACCTTATCAGTATGTGATAACCACCCAAGAGATTGTACTGTGCGATTGATACATAAGATCACACAATTTATGTGAAAACCGCAATCAGGTTTTACACGTTTGGAGAAAGTTTAAAAAATCACTGTGTTAATTGAAAGTGTAAATCATTCAATCTTGAGATGTTATTTCCATGAAGAAGAAATACTCACAGATTTTTCCAATAAACTTTTGACGTACAGCTACACAGTTTTAAATTTCCCCCCAGTTAATAGTTTATTTTCTAGTTAGTCTGCTGAAAGAAGTATTTAAGATACATCCACGTCCTTACTGCTGTTTGGTAAAGAAGAACTGATGTATACTGGTCGAATCTGTGCAACGGTTTTCTGTTTGAAGAAGCAGGTAAATGGGATTGTCAGTAGCATGTATCCTTTACTGACGACCACTATTCACTGCAATATACGACTACAATCTTAGCCGTTTGGTCAAAAACGTTTTGTGTTCAGATCAAAAACAACGGTTTTTTTCACCTTGAGTAAAACCGATGGGGTTTCGGAAGGATTCAATTAGCACAGTGCAATTAGTCTTCAGAAGACTCAGTCTGAGACGCCAAACTTTAAGGAAACAGTAAATAATCCGAACTCGTCAAACGCCAAGTTTATCATAGCTGGATTTCGTTTAGCCCACCCGGTCACAGAGCTCAACTTGTGCTGACGTATTTGTCAACTAACAGTTGGTAAACACTGAAGGAATGCACATAAGGTTTTTACAAGAGTAGTAGTCTTGCGTGCTGTCTCTTTAGAATTCGAAAGAAGGAACCTTTATTGTGTTAGCCTACTCACCAGCCATTTGTCAGTATTTCATCAGAATACGCTACTCAGTAATGAGGGAAGATCGCTATGATGACATTTCTTCGCATTAACCTTTATGAGCTTGTGGTGAATTATTTACGATTATATCAAACTCACTCCTTGCACACACTTGACCAAGATGGCCCCTTCCAGTGTGTTTAGGAAGATTACTCAAATGATTGTGAATTTCCGTAAGAATGGCTTTTAAAGGCTAATAATAAGAGTTCATGTATCCAGCGGAAGCCAACTGTATGGTCCGTCAACTTTATATGATTTTAGATGTGAGACCGGTCATTGACAGCAACATAGTGCTCAACCTTTAATTCATTCGTTTTTGAGCAAAGAATTATTTATTTTTCGTCTCTATAGGATCCAGTATTATAGGCACCATATGGTTGCTCACTATTTTCAAGTTAATATACAATTACCCTTCTATATTTTTTATATCGCGCTTATCGATGTTAGAAGCATCACTGTGAATCCAGTCTTCAGTGTTATCAAATCTAAATTTTCACTAGAGGCGTAGTTACTTACTGTGAGTCTGGCCGTGCTTGTGTGTTGCTATTCGATTCACAAAGCAGTCAAACTTTTCATTGATTTTTTTCAATTGAAGCCAATTCCCACAATATGTTGTTATCTGTTTCTGGAAAGTGAATATATAGTTTGGTGACAATCGCAGACAGGTTCCAAAAGATCATTGAGTAATATCATTACTTCCGGCTGCCTACTTTTAGATTGGAAGTGTTGAATTCATTTTAATTCGTATTTATCACTTTACGGTCAAGGATGGCAAATTTGCCAGGTATTGCTCAAAAGATAAGATGTGTTGAGTGGTAAATGTTTGTTGGCCGAAATCCGCCCAAAACCTATGAACAGTTTCGTGGCTGTTCTCATTGATCGGTCATGCTCACCCGGTTACCCTCAATTAAGAAGTCCACCACGTGAGTGAGTGATCCTGCAGTTTGTATTACTGATCAGTATACCCATACAATCTATGACACCCTGCCTTGTAAACCTATAAGTCCTTCTAAGGTACTAGAAGAGAGGGAGTTTCTGAACGGTGTCGGTAAGTATTCTTACGACTAATCTGTTGCTCCCTTAAGTCCGAAGTGAACGACATAAATAACTCGCAAATGAGTCACTGACTACAAATGTACCGTTCATTCTGCAATTTCAGCAGACTCTGAATTGGAGGATTAACGTTATGAATGATTTCGCCAAACCACAGTTCAACTAAAATAGGCCTTCCTGTAGCTTTTAAGTTTAATTAATCGCATTGCATATTCTTGCACAATGTTAGTGTACAGGACGGCAATCGAAGATTTTAGCAACATTTATCAAAATTAGCTTAGTAAGGTGAATGGGTACAATGTGAAAACAGAACTACCGCTTTTCTATTGATTGTCGGCCAGAAAATATCAGTCGAACTGTGCTTCGTGTATAAGGTCTATAATTCGACCAAACTCGAATAAAACTTAGTAATTATTGATCAAGCCTAAAAACATCAACCTTGGAAATATAACTGGCAGTTGACTGTCATAAAACAACTTGTTTTTTCCATTAGCCCATTTAAAGTACACTATAAAAAATATTTAGAATATTGTGGTCGCGTATTGAGCCTGAGGTATTTAGTAAGTTATCCTAGTGTTTGACATCTGAATGTCTGTTTGCAACTCACGTCCCTGTGGGCAACGGATGCGGCTACATACAGTTCCGATAAAACCGTTTGTTCAGGTAGAAAAATAGTCTATTTCCACTTCTAAAAACGTTTTTATACTGCCTATCTTGTCGCTTGCAGCTTATCTCTGGTTTAAGATATTTTGCTGTAGGCATTTTATGATCCAGCCGGCTCCAGGCGGACTTTTGGAATAATATAGCAAAAAGATTTGTACAAGAGAATTTAACATGAATACAAAGTTGATTACTTATTGGTAAAAAGTCATCTATCAATGTGGTTTGTAACTCGATATGTGATACTTCAGTGCACTTTGTGCGAAACCCTCAACGGAAGACATCCGGTGAGTTTTGATGAAGCAATGATTTTAAAAATATGAACTATGTAGACAGAACAAACTTTTTCCACAAATTCTGCCAAGTTTTCTCAAGACGAATTAGAAATGCGTTACGGTAACTCGGCTCAATTTTTGTGGCGGTCATTTATTGCTCTGGCTGCTGCTGTCGCCGCAAGACTGACGTGCTTCACCAATCTAACTTACTGTGCATTTTAAGTTACTTTTGTTAATCTTTACTAACACCGGTAGTTATATGAAAATGCGTTCAACATTATTTGGATGATGATAGTAGAGGTGGTGGTCAGAAACTGTAGCGACATCAAAATCGTGGAAATTTCATTCCTACTAAGTAGTCTACCTCAGTAATAATGAATTAAAATTTAATTTAATTTCTCTGGCATATGTGCAGGCTTATTCATCACGTAAATTGATGAGCTTATACTTGGGACAGTGTGATACCAAACTAATTCACCGCATATACTCTTGGCGCTTGCAGATAATCAGTGTCATCGGAAGAATCACAAGTAATAACGCTAACCGCGTACGCTATTTTCACAACGCGTAAATGAAATATATTGGTTTGTTTGGTTAGTACAGAAAATGTAAATAGTTTCTCGCCTGAACCTGTAAACAACGTAGCATTTCATTCCAATAGTGTTACCTAAATTCAATCCAGATAATTCGACAAATACTAGCCACAAATGTGATGAACGCAAGAGTCACAGCTGTCTTGTAAACCTGGTAGACAAAAACTCATGCAGCTGTTTGTTTGTGTAGTGAACAATATTGATAAAAGGTTCACGTAATAATTACCGTGTAGTAAGTGAACAGTTCAACGTATGTGGATTTACAGTCGCGCTCAGTGTAAACCTCCAGGGAAATTGTTCTCCATACTCGCGAACGCACTTCGTGAAATTATTGTCTCTCGCACGTTGTGTTCAAGTTCATTTGCAGCTGAGATGACGTTTATATGGGCAGAACATATTACCAACGTTCACTGAAACCCGATGAATATACCCGAATTGGATTAAACGACTGATGACATAGCGGATTCACCTTGGCCAACCAGCTGCCCGAAATCCCAAGCCATCTATTGTAAACAGTCCTATGATAACAGATCACATAGTCGACCCAGTTAGCCAATTCAAAATAAGTCTGAGCTATCGCAAAGCAAAGTTACTGAACTTGCGAAGCAAGACGTAACTGAATTAATCAGCCGATGTTTTGTGTACACAGGCGGCTGTGGTAACCTGTCGGGTTGTCGTGTTCCTGATCAAGTAACACTTATTGTATGTTTAATGGCGTAGACAATTTTTTTCTCAATTCGTCAATGTAAACACTCCGCACGTTTGAAGTGTGTGCTTAAAGTGACTTAAAGAACTGTTAATGCACCACAGTATATAACTTCTAACTGTTCCCGTAGAGGTATGTATTGAGGACTTTGTTCACGAAAACTCTTCAGAAAAGCTCTTCGTAAATAGGTTGGTTTATTCACTTCATTTTTTTTACTCAAAACAAATCTTCTTTCTCTTGCCCCACTTCTCTTGGATCAGCTTCGATTGTGAACTCAACGTCTTATACAGACCCGCAATAAGCACTGAACTGTTAACACTCAATCGGTTCACTCTAGGTATGTGACATCGGCCGCTGTTCACTACCATTACATGTGACCTCATTCGTCTGAGCCATTTATGCAACACATGTGTAACAACACTTCAGTAAGCACGTTCTACTCACACTTTAGGATTGCAAGCTTTTGGTGTGTTACTAATATAGCGCGTTCTTGTTGGATACATCGGTATAAGTGCAACATGTCTCCCTAACAGTGTTACTAAGACGACCTCGTAATTAGGGAGGTCGGACATGATCATTTTTAATGGTTCCTTATTGAATGGATTGAAAATTAGGAGCAAAAGTCCAAAACTTCCAACGGTGGTCCAAGAGAATCTAGTATCTCTCGTCTCCAACTTACTCCCCGTTGATGTTGTATTACACCTGTCTTCAAAAGAATGAGAACGGATAAAACAAGCTGGCCACACTTACACTCGATTTCCTATAGCACGCTAGTTCAGCGACGCCCGAAATGTGTCAAAACCCGAGTGTTTCGGTGGTCTATTTCTATTTTAAATTATAGCGGTTTGTATACATTGACTTGGGGAGAAATCAAAATTTTAAAATGCAGCACTCCTGATAGCATTTTAGTTCAGGCGTTTGTAACAGTCAGGCCGCGTTGTGGGCCAATGATGGGACGGTATCTATAAAGTTCTCGGGCAGACAAATGAAAATGTCGATTATGTTGACCAGGTTATTATAGATCATTTTGCTGACAGCGGAAACAATAGAAATTACGCTGCTGGTAACAATAATATGGCTAATAAGGTGTCATTTTTAAACCAATCTGCTAAAGATATAAGAGCAATCTTACAGTAAATGCTCGTTTCAATACTAGTAAAATTGTGAAACATTATCATCAGAATTTTGTTAACTGAGTAGGCAGTAAAGCCGCTTATTAATTAGATTTATACGTATAGGAGCATAAACGAATAAAGGTGAAATGATACCGAATTTCAGACTCAGTTAATGGGTTATATGTGACCTAATTCTTGCACGAAGCCCTTATTTGTCTTAATTCACATAGGCACGTCTGCAGGCCAATTTAGTTGTTTGAAGATGTCGACTCTGGGACGACCGTGCCTGCCGTATCTGTCCAGCCAGTTCTGTGAATTGACTGCGCGCCACCCGATCATGCCCGCGGTAGTTGAAGGGACTGGTTTTGGAGATGGCAATACACTAATGTATTTACTCGGAGGTTCGGGCTCTTCCACCCGACTTTGGATCAAATCCCGCCAGTTCACCCTCTTTTTATCAACTAGTTGGTTAACATCTTCCTTGGCAAAATTCTCCATCGGTCCTTCGAGGAAGCCCCATTTGGACTGATAGGTTTTCACGCTCCGTTGTTCTGCTATACAATGACCTTTCCTAGTCAATTCTCACAATCAGGCATGAATCGATCAGTTTACCATATAAGATCCTCGGCAACTTGATTGTTGGTTGGCATCTCGCGGCCTAGTTTGTCGGCGACCATTTTCGTATTGAAACAAACAGCTGAAACGAGTAAAAATGAGATGATCTCATCAAATTGCCTTGAGGCTTACTAGTGGTTGTGATAAAACTTAGTTTAGTTTCGGTTGCTTTCGTGGAAAAAACCTCTATTGGAACAAGCAAACCACATTGCCAGCGGCGATGCCTAACGATTATTGAGTTGGCTACCAACTAACACTAACAGAACTTGGAAAGAATCACTTGGACGTCCTGTAAGACAAATAGCGCCGTGGTTTTCAACATGTGAATATATCGAACATTATTACAGACGAAAGTGAGATACATGTTGACTTTTTAATAATGACAAAAACCTGAGGAACCAAATAAAGTAAGCTGGAAACTCCTTCTTTTTTTAGTCAGCCCTAGATTTCTGAGTAGATTTAGAAATTTCGCTACTGTAGCAAGAGCTCATAAGAATTTCACTCAATTGATTGTCAAGGATACAATCGAGGTAAATAAGTAAGCAGCAGTTTTGTGATTCATGAAACTGGTGTGATAGGAAAGACGATCATACTCATGTTAAGGCTAATAGACATGTATTCTCTCTCCTAATTCAAGCAGGCATCCAGATCGGAAAGCACGCAACCACCACACTTAATCGTCAGCTTAAAGCTAGAGCAAGCATCAGCCAGAAAAATTTCATAAAACCAAATTTAGTTTTTAAAGAAGATCCTTTGATATTAATGTTTCTGCCGTGGACTTTTGTTTGGTTACACAAATAATCTCGATAAATAGTACTGTGTAAGGAGAATTGCTAACTGTGTTGCCTTACTTCTCACATACATTAGAATCAGGTGGAAACTCTTGAAAAGGAAGTTCAGAAGCCATTTTACCCCAGCATGCCAATACACGTAATTCTGCTCATTGTGAACAGTTAACCCTAGCCACACGAAGGGCTTCGTGGTCGTTCTTACTAGTTAGGCGATGTGTAAGCTATGAGCCTCAATCCTATACTCTCTCACATAGAAGTGTGTTCTGACGAAATCTTTTGAGCAGTGAATGTTTAGTATTTTTGGATATTAAGCTGAACTTGTCACCAGTTTTACAGCAACCGAAGTTGGATAAATTTTAATTTAACATGGTATCTTGTCTACTACCAGGGATAACTCGTGCAATTGTTTTTACCCATCAACAGCTGGGCTAAATTCTTCTATTCAGATCAACTGCTAAACTGACAGAATAAATTTTAAAAATCGCAGGTAATACTTATGTGTTGGGAACCCTATCAGAAATCCTCAATTTTCCTAGTGGATGTGAAGGACCAAAGTGAGATATCATCAAATTTTGCAACTCGGAAAATTTAGATCGTTTCATTTCAGTTAGTTCTCCGTATTTCTTCAGATCGACGGAACAAATGCAATGTTTTTCTCAACTTAAAAGTTGTATCAGCATCGAAATGGAATAGAAACTCGCATCTCAAAGACTAGCTCTAGGACATCTATAACAGTGGATATACAAATTTACGAATCTGAAGGGCAATGTATGCAGAAGGCCTGTGACCGTTGAAAAGTTTGGCTACTCACAGCAGAAGACATGAACCCTTCTCAAATATTAAACAATTAAATTCCATGTTCGATCGTCTGTGTCAAGTGATCCCTGCGCAGAAGAGGACGATGAGATTGAGAAGTTGACAGTTGACAGGAATTGAAAAATCAGTTAGCTAGTTCTGTTTTTAAGTACGCACAGACTTGGGTGATTATGCCGTTTAACAATGATGTTATCGTATCGAACATTTTTTTTACCAATTACGCGTTTGACCGACGTAAGTTGTGGGGTGGACCAATGACGATTTAGCTGAAAGAATCTAAGGTCATCCACCAAGGGACCAGCCCCTGTAAATCGGTTCCATCTCCAGGTCAAGGATCCGTCTTATTCTCACACCCAGAGCCCACAGACAATATGACAGGTGCAATCACTCAGGCTTATTAGTGTGAAAGTTGCCGTGTTTCACCGCAGGTATCTGTGAAGTAGACAAGAGTAATCAGGATGAACAGTGGAAACCAAAACAGCAGCTTCACTGGTAGCGTCATATTTCCTATCGGAAATATTGACGGGTTTAAAACAGTCGTCCATAAATTTTTTCACTTTGGTTGTGTAAATCCCAGCAGTGGACACTTTTTCAAGTATTGTATAAAGCATGTGGTTCAACTAAAAATTAGTCCAACGTCTAGAGAACTCGATTGCCTATTGTGATAACGGTCAAAATACCATTACCATTTGTTTTGCTGCGATTAAGCAAGGGTGGTATTCACTTTGAAATAACCTTCTTACTTGTCAGTCCAAGTTGCTCAGACAGGGCAATCCATGCACCTGTCTATTTGAATTAACAAAACATTAATTCTTTCCTTACGAGCATTACTCACGAGAGATCATTGGATGTAAGTCTCAACACGATGCTTCAGCCACTCATAGTTCATTCTGTTTCCTATTAACACAGACGACAATTATTTGTATCTCTCCCTTATTTAGGTAGATAAGAAGAGGTACTTGGTAATTGCACGGGATTGCAAAATGTATTCAGTCTGCTGCATTTATGTTCTCAACAGATGCCAACTAATTTGGATCGGTCGGAAAAAATCAAGGTTCGTTTTGTTGCTTATTCATGAGCACAAGCAGCCCAAAACAGTTTTATAAAAGTGCCTAACATCTATCTCGAAAAGTTCAAACGCCGTCTGTATACGCAAATAACATCGTGGAAGTTTACTCCAAACTTCTTACCAAAGGTTCATCCGCCCCATTTCGGTAAATGAGTGCTTCCATTTTGATACGTTTGCATAATCCACACACCTTAAGGGCGCTCAACTGTGTTCAGACTTAGAATGAGCACAAACTACAACACTCGACCAACTTCCTGATGTACAAACCACACTTTGGTCAACTTAATGCCATTTACATAACAAAATCAGTTCTCACATATCCAATGTACAGAGGGTAGATGACTTAGGAATATCAATGAAGAATGTTTGCTTAAATGTATGCAAAACGTCACCCATTGTTTCCACACCGGAAGAACCAATTCAGACTCACCAGTGAAACCACGAGCACCTTCACTTTTCAATGAATCACCTGCAAATAGGTGCCGATAATGGAAGAATGAGTACTTTTCAAATTGCGTCACTAATTTAACCGTCAGCCAGATTTGTCGAGCCCAAGCAATTTCCACCAACTATTGGCATCTCCGACTCCTTTGTCTGCGACACATCTTTTTACGGGTGTTATCCCGTGGAATTCTGCTGAGTACCTTGCTAGCCAGAAAAACGTGTTCTTCAACAGCACGCAAATAACCGCTCTCAAATCGTTGACGTCTGTCTGTCGTATTGCTCCCTGCAGCCGGCAGGCCGTTCAAAACCTTCCTTATTGTTCTAAATCTGGTGCGAGTTGAGTTACCTCTTACGGAATGCTACAGCATGACTTTCACAACTTATCCTTCTGTAGATACATGTCGAAGTGTGGAATTTTCCGTCTCAAACTTAAAGCCACATAAAACTGATATATAATTAGAGCCTATACGATAAACAGCCTTTAGTTGAGGCAGAAATTACCCCGTAAAGCGGAAGAAACAATGAAAATTAAAGGTCAAATTCCAGGTTAGAGCTCCGTAATCCAGTTTGGACTAAAGTGTCTCCTTAGTTATGAGCTGTGATAAATTAATCCAGTACACTGATTTAGTGTTCTTTCTAGGTATACAAAGAACCAACATATCTTAAATTACGCTTCTGCGAGAAATAAGTTAGTTATGTGCGCAAATGTACATTGTATGGCTGTTGTGGTTGAAAGATGTGTTAGGTCAGTGACACAATATCCATTAGCATCGTCGCAAAAGCTCTGTAGCTACAGCTGATCTCTTTACCCGGAAACGGGCACATACTTTTGGTTAATTCTAACACGGGCAAATTAAAAGTTGTGTTAGTTTCTTAGAATGGATTTTCAGCGAATTGTAACTTTATCGTGCTTGTTCTGGCCAAATGAGAGAAGTAGGTCACTCATGCCTATCAATCAACAGCCAAAACTTTGTGAAGAACAAGTTACTTCCTGAAGAATGGTGTTGTATGCACTCCAGAAGTTAACTGGAGATTTTAATTTTATATTACGAAAGCTTATTTTTATAACTTCTGGCCAGAGTGTATTTAAAAACCTAAGTTTTGCAAAACTAAATTGAAAAAAAAAATACCTTTTAAGAGACGAATGTAAGTCAACTAAGTTGCAAAATTACAGTGTTACTAATTATGATGCCAAATTTTAAAGGGAAATTAAGCAATTCTGAAATCGTAGCAGTGCTTTTCCGTTCCCAACAATCTGCTGACACTTTGCCATTAGTGGCCGTACTTACGTAATCAGTCATAAGCCTGGTTTCTATAACGACGTTTGGTTAATAGTTTCCAAGCTCAAAAGGCTCATCTTTGAATCACCCTCTTGCCAAGATATCTTCTCATTTTCATAAAAAGGTCATCTCAAAAATTTTAATCTGGCATTCATGGAACGGTTTATTGTCTCACTTCGATACAAATGAAGGCACTGGTACTGCGCAACTAGATCTCCTATGCAACCCACGCCAGCTGGAAAACTTGCTTTCCTAGTCATCGTGAAAGCAACTGGTCGCGCTTAACTTACTGACCGATGCACTTAAATCATTTGTCGGCTGTTCGGGAATTCAGTATTGCTGTCAGAAATGAGGATCAATATGTGTGTGTATGCACAATGATTTTTTCGCAGCTACCCCCTTCAGAGAAATCTGGGACATTCACTTCCCATGGTGTACCTGACATCATCGTGCCATATTCGTACCTTGTAGCTATTAGGCGTTTGATACGACATAGTAATCTTGCTTGTAAAATCCGATGTGAATACAGCATTGTTTGAATTGAACGGGACTGCCCTAGTCTCTGCTCAAACTGTTCTCTTTTTTTACTGTACAATGTAATTTGCCTGATTTTGTTTGTTAAATTTGATGCATATAGCCCTTGTGTACTAAGTCTTTTTTCAGCAAGAACTAGACCTTTATTCTTTATATTTTTGACCCGTATATGACGGTCAAGTGTTGGAGTCAACTATTGTTGCTGCTGTCATGATGATGTTGCTCTGAGAATTAGACGCTGGTTGTCAGCATAGGATTGATGATGCCTCGTATTCGCCTATGCTCTGGCGATTAGCCCATCCATCTTTTGTCGTATGATGTTTATTCTGTTCACAAATACACCAACTCTGTCCAGCAGTTCAAATCTCTGTTTGGTGCTTCTATTCCAGACATTTCGAATACAACAATGTTTGTTTGAATGTCGGCTCTACAGTCAATAATAAGGGTAGGTTAAGTATGAATATCCTTTGAGACCCATATTCATTAATGGCGATTTTAATTTATACCATCCTCTAGTTTAATGTTAATTGTGTATGAACTCATCACTTAATTTTTACTGCTGATTCTAGCAGTAAAATCACCGAAACGGCGTCATTGTCCTGGACTCTACGGGCCCGTACGCAAAATTAATACACCAATGTATATTGGATGCGTAACTGTTCACTCTCAGTGACTTAGACCGTCTGATTATTCTATGGGCACTTCTGTAAACACCTTTTGCATGAGCTTTGGTAAATACCTGTTGTTTTTCTAGACAACATTTCAAATATCTTTACGTTCTCTATCCCATTGAATCAATGTTTTTCACGCTCGGTAGTCTTGTGTACAAACACTAAAATAAATGATTATCTATCGAGATATGGAAGACGAACTAATGAATTAAGTGACGTGAACATATGCACAACAAACTATCCATATGCCAGCTATTGTCTAGTGTACGTACTATACTGCCAATCGTTGGATTCAAACGAACTAACCACAAGAACATTTCTTATAAATTTGAACGGTTGGCACGTTCAGAACGGGTTTAAATAATTAAGGCTACTTACGGGAAAAAACGAGCAGTTATGAGTGAATTAAAACTCGACGGTAACACAAGAAGATAAACGATGTTCATCAAGACTGTCATGGCTACAACAAACCGCCTGTTCATTCAGGACAGACGGTTACTCGGTCGGTACACGCCTTCAGAAGTCCAACATATCGAAGCAGACTACAAAAATATATGCTTTTGTGACCTGTGCGGACAAGGTGCCTCAAACAACCATGTCACATTTAGCTCTGCAACGTAAACTTACCAAAATGTCTTTGGCCTAACCTAAAGAAATGAGGAAACTATGTGAATTAAAGCGCAGAAACCTAGCTAGAAAGTACCCTAGATCTCACACAGAAGGCTCCAACGATTCTATTTCCAAATTTTTGTCAGCATGCTTCCCCATAAAAACACACTGTCCTTCAAAAATAAACCAATATGTAATAAAGCCCTTAGTGGCAATTTTTTTTAATAAACCGACTGAAATAACTGGCTATTCGGTCGTGAGAACATAGTGTGGTACAACAAACATTAAGCTATCTTTCGTGCAAGATACCTAAAACATCAGAGTCTTTGGAGACGAGCTATTTCGCTCATGAACAAAGCTAATCGGTCCCACTGTGTGACACGAATCCGTTTCAAACTCTGTCTCTCTCTCTCCCTCTGATGACCCACTTCGAAGACAAATCTGACACTAGTTCTTCACCAGCTTGATCACTCAATCATTGTTCTACGTAAACTGAGTTTTGGATTCTCATAGTTACTGCGATGTTCTTCGTAGCACGTGCCCAACGATCCATATATTTTGGACCCGTTCCACTGTGTCTGGTGCACGTGGTTGTCTTTTAACTCGTAAGAACTTGTCGTTGTTTCGTAGACGCTCAGTAGCATGACAATGACTAACGCCTTTCAGACAAACAGCATGGGAGATTGTGAATCCGGGTGAAATGAACGGAACAAGCAGTCCATAGATAGTTTGAAATACCAGTTAATGCGTTAAATAGACTGTGCAGCACACACTTTTGCCCAAAAAATGACCTTCGGTCAGAAAACCGTCAACTATTTAAACAAGATCAAAGTTTTGATACCTAGGAGACTGCTGATTAGTAATTCAAGTTTAACTAACATTGGCGAAATCACCCACTGATTGTTTGATCAAACACAATCAGGTGGCTTAGTAGTCAGACCGCTTGGCTCAGCTGATATGGCCAAGTGGACTGTGTTAGTGACTAAGTCCAACTGTGAGATTTTTAAACCCCCTTCTAGGTTTCAAGTTTATTTTAAGGAGTAAATGCAGCGTACGAATGTGCAGTTCGTGTCACAGGTTCAAATGCAGCTGAGGCCACAATTATCAATAACTTAGTCTCATCCAACCTATCACATCTTGCCTATTATTCATAGTCGATAGCCCACTGCTGATAAGGCGAAACGAGCGAAGAAAGAAATAAGATGTTACTAAATTCATTGCAGAATATAGGTTGTTGAGTATGACCGACATATTTCGAATAGACGTAAATCCACGCAATACAAACAAATTAGTCAGTTTTACAGCGGCTTTCGTAGCAGTCGAACTGCAGAAATCGTAATCACTTCAAAGACGGAGTTTTTTTGTCATATATGAATATTAGCATCATCAAACACTAAAATGTACTTCTACACACCAATAAATTGTGAACTATACAAATGATGCACTTTGACTGATCGATACAACACTTTTTCTTCTATGTACAATGACCGTTCGTTGAGAGGTTACAGAGTCAAATATGCACTTTTACAGAAGTTATCAGTGGATTTCACAAATTAACAGACTAACAAATCCCAACAAATAAACTTAATAAATCTCGCCTTAGCAACCATTCCGATAGTCCTCAAAATGTTTCACCAGTTTTTCCTGATAACGACGGGGAACAAACCTTTCACCGCCTATCAGGGTGATAGTACTTCTGTCACTTTCTTTTCACTGTCGTTTACTGCTATGGAAAACCACTGCAATAAGCTAATTTTTGACCTTAATACTTCATGTGCAAACTCAATGGCATTCTCATAAACATAACTGTTCAGTGTTCTACGCTTCTAACTATCAGGCAACTTTGCTCATTTAGGAAAATGAAGTTACATATACCGGCATAGTATGAAGTATGTCGATATTCTAACATATGTTGACAGCCTGTCGATTATGGCTTTCCAGCCTTGCAACAAACTATTTCTCTACATCCCTCAAAAGGTGTGCAGTTGTCAATATAGCCAACTGTTATACTAAATACACTTAATCAGAAATAAACACGTAGCTGCTAGAACGACAGAGCTTATTGTCCATACTCGCTTTATTCTCTGATACGTCTATAAGCTTCATCCTCAACCTTCCTTTGATAATGTCAATCGACCTTATAGCATGAATTTCTAAAGTGAATACCGTTGTGTCTGACACAGGAGTTAATATACAAAAATCACTGTACTGGTAGGTGATGAGGGTTTTTCAGTTACTATAACTTGAACAGTACTCGTTACTGTGTAAAACTTTCGCATTTCCATAAACTTTTTCACTGACCCCTTCAAAATCAATGTCTTGTAATACTGGACATATGATTGGAATTTCAAATAACGTGAGGATTTCCAAGGTGAGTCGAAATAGTTCCAACCCTGAACGTAAGGTGGGTAGGATGTACAAGCTAGTTTGTCTGGCTCTCTGTGGCCTAAATTAAGGACAAACTGACTCAGTAAATCAGACGAAGAGCATGGTTAAAAATGATCAACTTATGTTATCCAAAACGACTCTTTACTCTGCTTTTGAGCTAGGCCAGATGAAATGTACTTATCAACCAGTCTTGTCACGTAGGTACGACAAACCGTTCTACAGTACTATCTGAAGTGGGGTAAACAGCACGCTATATAACCGTTTACCCGTGGCTACTATCCCACCGGTATCTTGTTCAACCATTTTGCCATAGCTAATATGTAATTAGTCCGGCATTGAATTATTGAAATCTAAGATGGTTTGCCAGTTTGTTTACCATATTTACTTTGTAAAATTTTAAGCGCTTTATACCAATTTTGTATATGCTTTACTGGGATCCGACTAACAGTCACACGACCAAGAGTTCAAGTAGCTGTTGCTACGACCGTTGCTGACAAGGTCTAAATAGTCTACAAATATCTAGCTCATGGACAACTTTGTATTTCACATGACAATGTCCACCAAATGGTATGAAACTGGATATGAACCTTTCAGGAAACAGGCCTGATGTTGATATATTGTGTAACACACTGAATCCATCCTGATCCACCTTCAGGTGTATGGCAAAGTGAAGTAAAACTAGCTTTAATTCGGAAGCACATAATGAATAATAAAACCTTTGTACGTTACACAAAATTTTCACCATCGACCTGGTCGTTATACAGTCGGATTTCTCACCTGTAACACTCTTGTTGTGTAACACTTTTTGAAAAGCATTTAAAAGACGCGTGTTTGAATGAAACTCTGTCCTGTTCGGTACACATTAAATCCTACTATTGCGCGATGTCAATATATGGGAAGTCTCCAAATTGGCACATATCTGATTCAACTAAGCTCCCCTAGTTCTGCACAAGTACGGTCGTAACGTGTAACACATGCAGTCTATAACAATCAGGTTGCCGCATTTTCTTACTGATGGCTCTACCGCAATAGCATGAGTGATCCAAATCTCCTCTGCTCTGTAGATTCTTTCGGCAGGAAATGGGCAAATTCGGATCGACCTAGCATTTGGCCGCTACGGTCCATTAGCCTTACATTAGTTGTGAATGAATGAAAACCACGAACAACTACGTGGTCAGAGAGACATCGTGATCTGTTATGTGCCTAACCAGATTTAGTTAATTGAGATCACTTTTTACGTACACCCTGTGTATTTACTGAAAGGTGGTTGCAAATACGTGTTTCTCTCAGCTCACCATTGCCAGTCAGCGAAAAGTAATCTGCTAGTAGCTAGTCTCGAGCTGTTCTGGTAGCTGAAGACGTATTCTCAGTGCATATGGAATAAGTCAAAATTTCAAATTTATTTTGTTCGATCTAATAGTAGGAGGACATTCAAAGAAAAATTGCCCTTCATCATCTGGACGAGCGATACTTTTTCCTCAAGTGATCAGGTAAGAAGATGACACATCATATTTAGCACGTTTGAGCTTAAAATGTTCCTGAATTTTCTGTTCAATCGATTAGAAAACATGATAACACTGAATTACCATCAAGATTACACATTTTACAGCTCAGTGTTCTGTACACGGTGTTAAAGTCTGCACCTGCATCACCCGTAAAATTCGAAATGTGTTACTAATTTAAACCTATACTCTAAAACCCCGCACGCAAATTGTAAGAGTGAAACAGTCCGTGAAAAATTCTGTTTAACTCATAGCGACTAGGACGACTCACAGTATATTTTGCTTTCTGTGTGTTGAAGTTCATCATGTGACAAGGCCAATTCAACTCTACTCTCTGCAAAATGTTTGTCAGACATTGTGCGACCGGGACCCAAACATAATCCGGCAAGAATTAGACGGACCGTGTCTCAAGCGGCAACTGATATACTTATCACGCGTCCCGGAGATCTCAGCACTGATCTAAATCTCATTCATCCAAAGCAAGGCCAGTTTGCTCAGTTAATCGAATTTAGCTTTATCCTTTCCTTCGCAGTCACACTTAGAGTGCTGGTCTGACCAAAACTGACATTCAGAGCTGGCCGTTTCACGTGCTAATGGTATTATTGAATTTATCGTTCAAACATATTGCAGAGTGTATGAACCAGAGCGCCCTAATCACCATAAAACTAATGTGACGGCAACTGATAATCTTAATAGATCACCTGCAGAACATAACTCAATGGCGTACATCTAATTCATTTTCATAGATAGACCCTGATTTGCACCAGACATAATGGTTGGTTGTCCATCCTACTGCTGTCTGCTGACCAGGTCAAGGGGCGGACTACCGCGTGCAAGTACATCCGGCGTTCAGTTTTGTCAGCTATTTGTTTCCCATTCACAAGTGTTCGAAGCAATTTTCTGATAAACTGTCTCTGATTTCGTTTGCGTGTAAACCCGCATGACGAACTATCGTCCCGTCGGCCGGATGCGTACTAATCGAGGCCGGTTGTGTCTCTAGGAAAGTCGCCTAATGCATCTCGTTTTTCACAAGGTCCTATCGCACTTTCACATGCAAGCTTGTTGAAAAGTTACGTTGGATGCATCGTTGGGTTTGCCACGATAGTCAGAGGAAAAATTTCTAGGGTACTGTTTAAAAAGCAATATATATGTTGTTCCGTGTAAGTAAACTGAATGGGAGTTTAACAGTTTCATACCGTGTTTTGTTTCAGTTGGCAGACATCCTATGAAGTAACGAAGGAGATGCGAGGCGCGTCGGTTTTAGCTGCATTAGAGGCCGCCAATGACGGTGTGATCGGAACCATTAAACGAGCCACACCAAACGATTTTCACACTACGATCACTCAGAAGCGTCTATCTGAGTGTGTTCCACTTAGGAGTGATGGCCAAGTTTTTGTGCTGTTTTATTCGGGAGGACTACGCTGACTGGGAATTCTGTCCTTTCAAGTTCAGTGATAACAGATAGGCTAAGTGAAGCAGTCAGAGAAAAACTGTTAATCTGCTGGACATTGATGTCGTTTTGTGTGGCGGGTTGTTGTATATGTTGCTGAAAGACTCGCCATCCACGTGTTTCTCAGATTTGCTAAGTCTTCCTTTTCGGCCGTGTACGTAGTGATGTTATGGCTTAAGTAGTCTGATAAGTGAATGTGCATGCATCTTCGCGCACATCGCCAACTTACTGGACTAAACTGGTTGCTGTAATAATCCTAATGAAGGAGTAGCTCATACTAAGCAGACCTGTGGGAAGAGGATGGACGAACTACAGTCCACAGTCCTCCGAGGTAAGGGTGTGTATTTGGCATCCCCTTGATCCCTGAGAAACAGTACAGATTTGAGGTCAATGTCATCCATCTGCTGCATCACGGTACAGAATTTGAGCAAAGGACTTTGGCTAATAGTCCCAATCACTACCCTCTTTAGGTCTTGGCGTCCCGGTGGTAACTGATGTTCACAGAAACAAAGGTAATATGGCGTAATGTAGATTAGGTACTCCATCGGTCGTCTTCCAAGAAAAACTGAGTCTCCCCGTGTGCTGTTTCAGACAAGGTGGATATGAAAAATTTTCCGCCACTTAACCCTCCCTCGGTGACCCAACCACCATAGGTCCCAGGGCACACATCACTCACTAAGTCTCAGTAACCCAACAGTCGACAGGAGACATGTCCAGTAATGCAAGACGCTGTCCATCAGGACATGAAATGTGTGCACACTGCCCAAATGGTGCAGCACCCAACGGCCGAAACGCCCTATAGCACTGATCAACAAACACTTAACCACTACGTTGTTGACCTCGTAGCTTCAAATAAGTTAATGCTTGCAGACTAATGTTAGCTCCAAGAAGCAGATTGTGGGTACACCTTTTACTGGGTGAGTTGCCCGACAGACGAAGAACGACGGTGAAACTTCTGTTTTGTACTGATCGACAAGATCCAGTTTTTATGATAGACAAACCGCACAGCATCACCCGTCGAATTCTGTTCACACACCTGCAACTTGTTCCAGATGGGTAAGCTACAGTTCTTATTGTTCATGGTCCAGCTATATATCATAATTATGATAAATAATCAGTCTTGTGGTAGATTTCCGCCGTAGTTCGCCCGACACCGGTGAGTGACAACCTGTTTGTTTTGGTCGAATTCAGGATGCGATTTGGGTGCGACAGGCCAGCCTTCCAGTAAACCTCGGACACCCAGACATTGGTAAAGTCAGTGAGATTGATGATAGTCTGCTCCGCTTGTGTGTCGCTTACGAACTGGTTATCAGCAACACAGATTCTGGTCGAACAAATTCAATATCATTACCTGGACCCACGAACAAAGTGGTCATCACCATTTTCTTGACTACGTGATTGTGCAACATCGCGATTTTGATAAGTGCCTAACACGCAAGTGGTATATTGGAATGAGTGTAGCACGGTCAGCAGGATGGCCAAGTACAGCATCCTTATTTTTTGCAACCGTGTACATTGTGGTTCACTTGGAAAGAGCCAGGAACAGGATTCATGGAGGCTGGGGAATTCAGGGATGAGGATGAAATCCTGTCATGCGTGCCGTTGCCCTTCGTCTATATTACGCCCCCGTATCTGCCACCTCTGAGAGTAGGTGACAATGCAAGGGACAAACCATGACAATGCTTATTGAAATAATAGGTATCCAGCACTTGAACCACTCGGACTGGTTGGACAACAACAACGCAGCAAACTCCAGTTTGATATAAGCAAACGATGAATCCTTTCACTGGTTCCACAATGGACCCAAACAATGAAGATAAGAGACCAATTGCACTAGTGTTTGCCCTTATCCCATCAAATGGCTTCGCGGATCAGAGATGACTGATAGAAGAAGCAATGGAACCTGATACAGGGCCGAGCGAGTTACCGACAATGCAATCGGTCCTACGATTTACCTGAGATGGTTTCTGATCCATCCATCTTGTCTATCGAAGCGCTTACTGAAGAATACTCCCTTTTCTTGCACTCACTTGGTAGCCTTTTGTGCACACCCACTTCCGTTGATTGAGTGACCGAGAATAAGCTGCCGAAACAGAATGTCAAAGCTTCACTTGTTCCTGATCCATATTCACCAAGGTTGCAGACAGCCACTAGACAAATGCGAGGCGGAATGGTTTTGACATAAGACGTGTTGTCAGAAGAAATTCTAAGCAATGGCGATCCTACTTTGGAACTTATTCAGTCTCAGTTGATTTGCTAAATGTTGAAGCAGAAAGTAGTTCCTAAATTGTTCACTGATGCTCTGACCTTACCACTCCTTGAAGGCAAGGATTGCAAGCAACGCACCGACAGATATAAGGGTATTAGCCTACTGAGCTGCGCTGAGAAGATGCTAGCAAGAATTCTGCTGAACCGGCTCGATGCGAACTTATCTAAAGCTAATGTTTCCTAGCAGCATTTTGGATATCGTGTGAGTCGTAGTACAAGCATTGTAATGTTTGCTAATCAGCAACTTTAGAAGTGCCGTAAATGCAACGCCTCGTTGTGTGCTCTATCTGTATACTTCGCTAGGGTGTTTGATTGCGTAAACTGCAAAACACTGTGGATAGTGCTTGGTAACTCTGCTTGTCTGGGTAAGTTCGTCAATTTTGTCAGAAATTTGCACGTTTTACGAAAGCGAGGATGCATTCTTGTGATTCAACCTGTGAAGATTCTGATTTTGCAAGTAGAGTGAAGCAAGGTTGCGTTTTTGCCTCAACGTCGTTCACTTTGTTTCCGGCTATAATGATAACAGCTGCTGTTTAGAACTTGGATGACGTTGTGGAAGTTGAATACCGCGCGGACGGTCGCTTGTTGGACATTCGAAGTTTTGGTGTCCCAAATAGCCTACTCATATCGATAATGCAAACGCTGTTGTCTGCAAATGACAGTGCCGCATTTTTAGTCAGTGGAAGTATACCCTAACAGTGTAAAAAGTCCTTTCAAACTGAATCATTTAAATTCGGTCCTGGTTTCAGCACAAATAAGAGGTTTTCATTATTCCTGCCTCCTCCAGGTGGAGAAGAAGATGAATTACAAACTGATTATCTGTCTTTTAGTGACGCCGTCTATATGTTAGACGCCAGTGAAACTTAGACGGTGTTAATCAAGTGCACGATAAATGGATAGTTTTCATCTACAAATTTTATGAAACCCTCTTGGATATTCGGTGACCGGCCGTGGATCTAAAAACTGATGTACTTTGGAAAGCGGGACTAAAAGCGTAGAATATGTGACGAACGGGGCGAAAGCGGCTGTTGTGAAACAAGTGAAAGCAGATGTGTTAAATACAGGTGACCAGAAACTATTATCAGACTGTTATTCTAGTATGCCTTCTGCGTTATGTTGTCGCCTGTAGCAAGACGGTCTGAAGGAATACCATGCAGATTGATGTCCGAAGATTCAGCCGGTGACAGTTTTACGGCCGTGAAGTGAAGCGCACATTGTGCAAAGAAACTGTTGGTGTTGTAGGTTATTTTGACAGGACTATGTGGCATCGCAACGAATGCGATCACGAATGCACTGGCCATCTCAGAGTGGCAAGTGACCATCGCATCCACAGTGAACCCGTCAGCTAAGGGACGACTAGTACGTTAGGCGCTGGCAGTTAACGTCGGTTATATTTATTTCGTCGTTCATGTTAACTGAAGGCGGGCGCTGTCTGTTAGACCGCGAGCTCTATTTCACAAAGTAGAGTCATACTGGATTTCTGTCTTCTTTTGGCTTTGTTGTTGCATTTTGCAGTGAATATTCTGGTTGTCTTTCACTTCAAAATAAAGTCGTTCTCTTCGTTCTGACTAGCGCGCAATAAAATACTGAGCCGACATTTGTCTTATTTTTTCAACATTTTTCTTCCCTACTTACAGCTTGCATTTAAAATTTAATTTTCACATCTTTGAGATAGTTTTCTGTTTCATACTAGTCTGCCGTCTAACAGACCAGCGCTTTCTGAACGGACTACAGAGGATTTCGTTCAATCGCCTCCCGGACTTATTTCTTTTACCTTAAATTAGATATTTGCGAGTAGATCTCCAAGTGATGTAGCGAAAGGCGTTTGTGATGTGCTATATAAAGGCGTCTTTTACTTTAGCCACTGCGATAGACTGATTCGGAATGGAGGCCGCCACGTGATAAGAAAGCATAATGTGTACTGTGGTGAAGACTGAAAATGGCTTAGTCCACATTTGTTTGTGTGAAAACGGTCACAGAATAATTTGGGGCTCCATATGCTAGCAAGGAATGTCGGCTTATTTCATAATTCATGCCCGGCTAAATCCAGTTATGCTACTGAATCACCGAATGTAACAGTGCACGACCTACAAAGAGTAAATGAAGCATCAATATTCACCCAACTTCAAGAGTGTCATGATATGATCATGCGTATGTTCAATGAAAGTAATGAACAGCCAGTGTTACATTTGTGGTGGCCAACGATCGTGCGGCTTCTCTAAGAATCCGGGCTGCAACCTTGTCCTGTCTGTTTTCTACGCATGATTCCGTGTAGCCCTATGTATGAGGCCTGATACAGATGCATTGCCGCTTTTGTCAGTAGTGCAAACAATGTACGCAGCGGAAGCCTTCTGCTTCTCTAAAGACTTGCCTGTCGTTTAATCTGGACCTTTCTGATGATTATTGTAAAACACACAAAGGTTCTACGCACTTCTCGCCTCCCACGGTTTTGTGTTCCGCAAGTGACCTGGAGCCCAGGTCGTGCTTCTTTTCTTGGTTGATTCCAGAGTGGGCTAGATCTGACTGCTTATTGCATTTCCAAATATATTTGGGAATACTCGATTTATTTCCTAACCCCAATGCGTTCTCTTAGTTCGATGTCTGTTGGGAACAAGTTTCGGCTGGTCTTCAGGAATGGCGTTTCAATTTGTCAGTAGACCAGGGTCTAGTACATACCCACTTGGCCACTGCACATTGATTTTGCACTTACCGACAGATGAACTTTCCAAACACTGTAAAAAGTAATCTTTATTCAAATATCCTAATGAGGTATTCCGTAAGTTATTCTATTCCTAGGAATTTTTGGACACATCATAAATGATAGTACTGATGTCTACACTGAAAATCGTCACCACAATAAGCCACCTTCGTCTGTTGTACAGTATTTAGTCAGCGGTTAGTACAGTTCCTGAGATGCAAATTTGTTCATCAAGATGTGTAACCACAGACCGATGAAAGAGAACGCAAACACGAGTTTCCTCACCTTATAGAGCGTTTTCTATTAGTTGTCGCCTTAACAAAACTATCATCGACCATAAATAAGTCACCACTCAGTGCGCAATGTTCATGTTGTCTTTAATCGACTACAGCCGCAGCATCAAATTAGCTGTGACAGGTTTCGAGTCTTTCGATCGCATTAAGGATTCCTCAACGGTTGCTCATATGTTGAATAACGCTTGTTTAACCGCCAAAACAGGCAAAGTATTTTGTGCGTCAGATAAAGTAGTCTACTTCACTGCTCAACAGTCTTTTGAACGGACTTGTAAACCGCTCACTTCCTTTTCTTATGTCCGCGCCTGGTCGAAACTTAACACTCTATTTTCAGCCGTTAATAGTTTATTCCGCCGTTCGTCATCTTTTACGTGTTCTCGAAGAGAGCCAGATTTTCTTTTCTATTCAAAAGAATCATCACGTTTTGCCTAGCCGTGTGAGCTTAATGGATACTCACCTTTCTAGCTTAGTTAGACTCAGCGCCTAAAGCTTTTGCGCCTGAGATGAATGTGTAACAGGGACAACACTGCAGTGGTTTAGGTTATGAACCTGTCACTTGTTGACCACTTTTTGTTCAGCTTGTGTGTTGTGGCCAAAACAAAGTCCCCGAAGATTGATTTGCATAATTCCCTCTAATTTTCCGTATCACGTCCCCCTAATCAATCCTTGCAGCGTATGCTGGTAGGATCTTGTCCAGGGTTTCCGATAGACATTTACTGTAGCAACTATAGAATAACCGCTCATAGTAGAGGTACTTCAATATACATTGTTCATATCTCTGTTTTAATCGAGCTATAATTTCCTGGCTCTCATTCTGAAAGTAGAATCAAAACGGTGTCACTGCCTCACCGACTTAAATTACTCTCCCCTGTACATTATAACAAAGAAAAGCTTCATCGATTTCTGCAATATCTGAATAACTGACGAGAAGGTTAAAACGTGCAAGATTTCACTGTTACTGCTCATTTCTGGAAAAGTTAATTTTTTCGGTATGTTTAATTTTTGACGCTCTATGAGATATTTTTCTTCAAACTTAAAATTACCGACCGATCCACTATGAAAAAAGGAGGAAGTTATCTTCACCTTACTGATGCTAATTCAATCTGAAGCCAGCAAACAAGCACTCATTAAAGCGCTTTTGTCTCATCCTGACAGCCACCTTTATAACTGATCGTTAACTTTGTCCAAAAGCTCCACCAAACAATATTAGCGAAAATATTTGGCGGCATTTTAATGAGAAATTACAAGCCGTCGCATTTTTCTTTTGAAGCCATCTTATGTGCAAGGTAATTACACCATATTTAGCAAGGGGGTCGTTGCTGATTCACACAACACCTCGATATCATCAAAACTTATGAAAGTCATAAATTTTGATCTACACACCAAACTTCTTGCCATACAAACACTCCTCCGCAAAATCCATCGCCTTGGTTTCATCGCACAATTTACGACGAATGTTTGTCACATGCCAGGATCTGCTAGTCTCATCTCAGACGCTCCCTTCAAACTACACACTAAGGTGGATTAAAGGAAGTGACTCGAAACCAACTCAGCAACAAAGCCGTATATCGTCTTGAACCTTTATCATCCTCCCGGTTGTCAAAATTTTACTTTCGTTATTTTGAATCCAGCGTTATGTGGGACGTGTACACACTCACTCCCTGCTTTGTGTTTCGGTAACTTTTTCTAAAGTGTTATTCTACTTCCTGTAGTCATTCTCACACTGTCATACTAACTTATCATCGTTGCTATTTGCTCAATATGACCTAGCTAATCTAAATCGTACATGCACTGCCGGCAAAACAAGATCAACGTACATATTGCCTTCTCACCCAATGAAGCCTACATAACATATTTTCGATTCTGACAAATCCATTCGGATATAAGTGCCCCACTGCTACCTTCCAATGTGAAGGTTTTTGGGTGGTCGACAGATGCCCCCATATCAGATACCACTAAAGAGAGCATTACTAGTACCTCTCTCAGTCACTGGGTGGATTGCTATGGTGTACCCTCCGTGATTACTATAAATAAGACTGCACAATTGTAGTTTAAACTGTTCAGTGTTTTGGCATGCACACTCATGAAGCAACTGCATACCATTTTTCTTTAAATATTGTGGTGAATTGTCTCCTTCGAGAAGTGAGGTCATTATCAGTACTTCAAGTCATCAAATTCGAGTAGGCAGAATATCCTGCGACGTCACGTCGACTCTAAAGAGGGATCATGGAGTCAGCCCGAGAGAATAAGTTTGCAAATAAACTCTGCTATCATCTAGTGCAATTTTAAGACATGTGTTTCATTTGAATGACTCAGCGAACCACGTCCAAGACCTTCAAAAACACCCAGGGCTTTCTAACTTGATTCCCAGGCAGAAACTTGCATGACTTACTCATATTTTCCCCAACCCACACATGCGTACATGGGTTCACTTAATGTTATTACGTGAAACAAACACTGAGGCCACTCTACTCTGGGGCATGCAGAGTAGTACCGCGGCAAGGCAAGTATTTTATTACTGTTCAGATTGGACGGCGTGATATTTTCAGTATTAGGCGTTCAAATGGTGCCGTGTAAAAGACGAACTTATGTAAGCATCGGAGAGTTCTTCGTGTTGGTTCACAAAAACCTCCTCCCACACATTTCTCAGATAATTACTTTAGTCCTGTCAAGTATGGTGCCGAGTATCTCATTTTACTCACAAACTCCAGAACCCACTCACTAAAATAATGCCTGCACATAGGTAGACATATTAATTAGCTTGCTGGTTCTCACTAGGCTGCTTCAATGTTGCATAATGTGTCTTTATTTCGGGCGTCAATGTTTGCCTCAAGTTCATTGGGAAAAAAATATTGGTTTATATCACACTTCAATAACCAAGCGTGATTATTGCATTAGACTGCGCTGTACCCATCTGTCTGGTTTAATAATTGGAAGCAAAACACCCTGAATAGACCACTGTGCGCGCAGTTGTTGGTTTCTGAATAACTTCAGTGATTAAACTTCTGCTGAAATATTCCATCATATCATGTTATACTATAGTATGTTAACCGACGGTTCTGTAACACGCCTAAGGATCCTGACAAACAACCCTATCTTTATCTTGCCTATTTTGTACGTACGCTTCCGTGTTTGCCTGTTGCAAGATGCTTGGTGAAAAGTGAATGATATTTTCTCCTGTTCTACAAACAGTTGCAAGCAGCAAATGCTTTTTGTTTCACTAAATACTCGTTCGCTATTCTCATTTTTAAGGTTGTCTTGCTTACAGCAGACTAAACACTTTTTAAAACATTCAAAGATTCTATACAGGTGACGTGGAGTTCACTTTGCGTTTCCTCTTGTTATCCTTTCGGTTATTGCTAGTGGTCCTAGAATAAGTTAGCCTTAACTACTTACCATATTACCAAACACTTCTGGAAGTAGACGATTTGTTCTGCACCACGTGCTTTAACTTTGATACTCAACGGAATTAAGTTTTACTTACTCTTAAGAAAAAGCTTTTCGAGCAGTCAGTAGAGGAGGGTCCCGTGGGTACACAGTTGAACACTACAATTATCTCACGTTATGAACTAAGCTCAAAACAGATCGATAACATCCCATTAAAATTAAACGTTTTTTGTGTGTTGCACATTCACTGTAAGTTTAACTTTAGAGATGATTCGTTATTATTATGCTGAAACTAACCTTAGTTCATTTTTCTACCACATGCTACGGCATAAATGAGATCGCGGAAAGGATTCTAAGACATGTTTCGGTACCATCATTAGGCCACTCATCAGCCCACAGCGATTCTAAATGCGAGGGTGTCATGGATCACCACTTGCTTACTCTTAGATCCAGAACTTCCAAGTAACAACTCAGCGGGATCCCATAGAATGCGTCTCCCAATTTATTTTCACAGGCGTCAAGAATTGTTTATCGGGCGTCAGCTGCAGCCACACGTTCTTATTCTGCCGACAAGTGGCCATGATAATGAATAGGCATGTAACAGATTCTGCAGATTTGAACCACTTGGGAATAACCTTAAGATAATGAGGTCATTTTATCCTATGCGACAAACAGCCTTATTGTACAGTGAGGGAAAAGAAGGTATTCGAAGTAAAACTGAGGAAGTTTTTGGAAAACCATGTCTACCATAGTGATTAAGCTACGTCATCCCAATTTGAGTGGCTTCTGTGGTCTCCTTAGTTATCGTAATTCTACTGTCTACAGAAAAACAGCTCGCTACTTCTGCTATAGTTTAATTCATCACCTTTTACAATCGCGCACATTTTGCGTTTTTTCACTATTAGTGCCAGTAGGTCGTCTAGAAATTTTTCTGGTGCTACTTGCTTTATGCATGGAAGTAATTGCTTTCAATAGAAACCAGAACAACTCTGCTCATCATCACCTGCCTTCTGCAAGTGGAAGATGTTCATACAGCCTTTGTTAAAAATTTACTCTCAATGACATGCGCATGTATTTCAGAGTAGGTGGAACGGCACATGATAAAGATTTTAGGCTGTTGTGATAAGTAATGCAGAGTAATAAGTACTTAACATAATGTGCTTCACAATCTAACCTGTACTAAAATTTTATCTCTTTACTCTCTTCAAATCAGTGTCATACGTACACATACCCCAAGCAACACACAGCTCATTTTAATCAGAAGCAAAATAGGGTAACAAATAAAAATAAGATTGTCACGGTAAACACATGAAGTTGCCCGACATCTCACACTTCCTACAACTTCTTCACATCTCGCGTTACTGTTGGTGTTCACTTATTAGGCAGCTTTCTTTTGAGGCACCACTCATTTTAACTGCTTACGCTTTCAGTGTCAATGAGTAATCGTGAGCACTTTTGCGGTATTATTTGGTTATTTTTTAAAGTTGATTGCAATAGATAGAAAACAAAAACAATTTCACTGCCAACATGTTGCTGCGAGTTAAAGAGATGTGCTGAGCTCAATAATGCCTCCGATATGCAGAAATGTCAAAGTGAAATCGCAAAATGGGTGTCTATATTCGGTTGAACCGAGAGGTGTGACTTTTCGGTTGATACACTACTTCCCTTGTCCGATTCTGAATCGCAGGCTAGATATCCAGAAGGAGTCCCTCCTGGAGGTAGTGAAATCAAGCATTGCCGACACAACCGTCGTTTACGCTAACTAGTTTCCTTGTACATCAAGAGAAAGTCACTAATACAAAATACTAGGTGAAGCATTTTGTAATGTATCTCCATGTGAGTATTGTGTTATCCCCTAACTTCTCATGGGCTTAAAATTTTTCGGAGCATTGTTGACCGGTTTAACTAAAGAAACGTGTGGTTGACAGACCAACAAATGATGCTCAAGTCAATGAAATAATACCGTCTTCAATAACCTCCTACATCAACTGTTACCTTGCCGTTCATTCTGACTTTCATTGAGCAATTCAACTAGAGTGATGTACGTGGAAAACACCAAGTCAGCAAACTCAAAAACGCGCAAGCCGTTGAAGGTACGAACACGTTTATCATTCATGAAATTAATTATCGGAAGGTATATGTAGCTTTCGTTTCACCGGGTTTAGAGAGAAGAAAGTGAAAAGCGAAATAAGAAAGTAGCTTCTAACGCATAGGTTTGCGACGAAGAACAAAATCATAAATGAAATGGTGTTGATCAATATGTACATATACTTCATTGAAGGGGTTCTCTGCTGTATATCCTGCGCATCTATTTTCAGTGTTACATTACAGCGCTTGACAGGAATTACAAACGGCTGTCACAAGTAATACAAAATGATATGTATCTGGGGCAGTGTGCACTGTAACCTTTTGTGTCCCTCCAGACCATAGTAAGTATTTTGATAGTCCCATTAATCTGTACCTTTCGATGATTTTCGTTTTCCACCTATTTTTTGTTTTAGTCAGGTTACCCATTTGATAACATCCGGCCGGGGCTAAAATCACAACTAGCTGCGTGCTTCGCTAGCTTGACGTATCCCTCTGTACACTTTATTTTCCAGGATTGATAATAATACACGAGGGTCAACGCGCTGAGTCTTGGTTTTTCATTGTCAATCGGTTGTCGATAGTAAACACTGACTGGGTTTTATTTTCTTGGATCAGTTCCAACACAGTGAGAGTCATTGAGTGGAAAGCTGACTTACATCGCCGGTGAAGAGTATGCGAACAGTTCAGTGCACTGGTGAAAAACAATATTTTAAAATTGTGCGGAGGAGCAGCGAAAGTCCACTTGCTTGAAATGCTACATTTCTTCCTACTTATGCTTATGTACCTCCGGGTATTCCAGTGAACTGGTGAATGATGTAAAATGAGTGAAGTAACAAAAAGTGGATTGAAATAATACTGCGTACAAATAAGAGAAAAGGCAAAGTTTGATGTGTAGGTGCATGTTGCTTAATGGGAACTTTTGGGAAACAAGCCACATTTTCCCCCAGGGTCCCACTAAGCAAACCGTTTAACACTCACATTCTGCGCATTATTAGCCCCGGACATACATATGGGTTCCCAGAGGACCGAGTAGAGTGCGCCATTGATAGTAATCTATGAACTTGTACGTTAGCCAGTTTGAAATGGGTGTGCATCGATTTCAGAAACCTAGAATTTCATTTATATAGGTCAAGTATATTCGACATATATATTTGTCGAATATATTTGAATGCGGTACGTATACGTACAGCATTCAGCCATAATGTGCACATGATGGCCTTGAAAATGCACACAGCACAACCGTGCAGACACCGAATTATCGATGAGGACTCATGGATTATTTTCCTACATTTAACATATGTGTCTGCAGACACGTGTGTTAGATGTAAAAAGTAACCCCGTGAAGTAGCAACTGCTAACCCTCTAAGTAAAAATTAGGTTAGGCGATTTATACATGTATATCGCCTGTTCGGCCACAAAGGAATTAATTCCTCCATAGCCGGTCCATCGATATATATATATATATATATATATATATATATATAT
>QNGE01000068.1:405370-441841 GCA_008508345.1 Paragonimus westermani | reverse complement strand
ATATATATATATATATATATATATATATATATATATGAGTCGCCTAACCTCATTTTTACTTGGAGGGTTAAGTTAAGGACCATGTCAATTAACTGGCAGAGTGTATTTTTCATTTATACAAAACCTTCTCCTCTTATGTAGCACGACCGTCTTTTGACTGTCGTTCTAGAGTCTTAACTGAACATCCTCAAGTCACTCAATAGACGGTCCCAGCTGGAACAGTTTCAACACCATTTCGAGTTTCCTGGGCGACGTGACGTGGTGTGTACATTGCGCACACGATACATAAAATAGCTTATCTTAGCATCTACACCATGTCTTTGCAAGTAAATGTGTTTCAAAAGGCAACAGAATGCCTGAAGTATACGGTTTGTGTCTACGAACACAGGGGTAACACATTCGAAAAAATGGTACAACTCGTCCTCAAAATTCATCTACTGGTTATTGTTAATCTGAGAGACAAAAATTACTTCCGCAAACTTATATATAAACTACGTATATAGTCATTTCACCACCTCCACGAAAAGATATTATGGTTATTAAATAGCCGCCTTCAAGACGATTTTTAGCGATTGATACACGGGTTCGAAGCAGGACCCCAGTGTTCCCAGATCCAGTCGGTTTTTCTTGTCAAGTGTTAGCGGGCTTTTTTCGATCTGGAGGGCGGTCATTAAAAACTGGGTGTAGCACCGCTCTAGGGGATAACGGTGATTACCAAGAACAGAATAAGTTCAGCCGCATAATGAAATTTTACATAAATGTGAATGGAGCAAAGCTTTAAAAACGATCTCTTGAAGCGCTGCTGTTGCCTTCAGAAAGAAGGCTGTTCCGGTGGTTAATAACCCTGCAGGAGAACTGCTGCCCTATGAAGGTCCGAGGACGAAGCTCGAAAATCTTCCTGTTATGTCCTTGCTGACCGTCGTAATTTGCCACAATATAGAACTGTTTCACGAGACGTACTGCAATGAAGAAATGTGTGAGTATCGGATCACCACAGAGTCTTTGAGACTCAAGTGGACACAGATCAGGAATTTCAAGTCGAGACTCGTATGTAGCGTTTCTTAGGCTGACGACCAGCTTGGTTGTCGCGCGCCGGACACACTCAACCGCTAATGTCTTCTTTAAGGCCGCATACTCGAGGAGTGGTCCTTTATAAACCCTGTAAAGCGTTTGAAACGCCTTCTTGTCAATGCGGGGCTGAGTGTGCTCAATCATCCTAAGGGCGGCGAACCCTTTTTGCCCTCACTCCATGGTGGAACTCGAAGTGTACGTTAGAGGACAACCAGATGCCCAGATGATTCATCAGAATGATTTTCATGACGTACTGTGCTAAACGCACTATGGGTCATAAAATCCTCGCCAAAATCTCCATTGAGTGACATGTGAACACAACTATTGTCATTTAGTGGGGGATTCCAGTCGCCCGATCATCGCTTGAGCGCGTCAAGATTAATCTGTCATGCACTGGGATCAGTGGCATTCCAGATTTCGAGGTCGTCAACGTATAAGAGAGCGTTGCTGAAATATAGCCCGGAAGGTTATCGATGTAAGTGAGTGATAGCGGAGGACCTAGCACTTATGCTTGAAGAACTCCCGCACAAATGAGAGAGGAAGACGAACGGTCTGACCTGGTTTTAACTCTAAAAGTCCTGTCGCCAAGAAAAGAGGCAATCCAGCGAAGAACCTCTCCTTGAATACCATAGGCCTCCAAGTTGTGTTTCAGTGGGCCCTATGGGGCACGGTCAGAAGCCTTGGCGGAATCAATGAAGGCAGCATCTGAGCTGGGGCCGTTTCCTTTGACGTTATCAGACTATCCATGAAATTAGGCATGTTTGTTATGCATGACCGCTTACGAAGAAAGCCATGCTGGTTGGAAAAGAAAGGATAATTTGATGAGAAGCGATTGAGGGGGGCACGCTTCACTAGGCCCTTCATTACGTTTCACGGAATGTTGGTAAGGCTGATTGGCCGATAACTATTCAAGTGTTCTAAATATGGGTATAACCGTCGCCTATCTCCATGCACTGAGGAGGATGCCAATCTGGAGTGTCTGCCTGAACATCTCATAAAGGGGTTCTGCCAGACTATTAGCTGCTTCCTTGGGTATTCTGGGATGGACCTTGCTGGGACCCATTGCACTCTATGAGGTAACCTTGAATAAATGTTTTTCAACTTCTAGCACAGAAAACTCAGCGGTAACGAATGGTGGTGCGACGTTGGTGTTACATTGTACACTGCCGAGTAGTACACGTGAATACCTCGGCCATGACTAGGGAGTCAGATGAAGTCTCTCTGTCGAATAGTCGTAAGGGAATAGCCAAAATTTTGATCATTCCTAATCGTTCCATATGCTTGAATAAGAAGTTTTTGTTCCAGCGGGCCCTGAGGAGAATCTTTTCTCGTACCAGTTTAATGTGTACGCGGATTTACCGCCTACACCTGTTTCGGACATTGTAAAACGCGCTTAGGCCATCTGAGTCTCCCGCAAGCTTGTGCTCCGTTAATAAATGGGAACAGTCATCGAAAAGACGACGTATTCTGCGCCGAAAGGGTGAACGAAACGAGAAAGTACGCAGTTTGTGTGGTACAGATTACTCGTCCACACCCTGAAGTACGTCTAAAAATGCACGGTAGTTCTGATCCACTGGGCTACAGTCAAAACCAGTGAACCTGGGTAGGCTCATGGGCTGTTAAAGTAAGCCTGAATAACGTTTCGAACGGTGGACCTTTCTGGTGGTTTTTGTAACCGGTTAGGTTAGCGGAGAGTAGTCACTGTGCTCAAGTGGAGGCTTGATGGTCATCATGTCTACCAGGTAGACCTCGTTAGTGATGACTAGGTCGAGCGAAGGGGAATCCGACCAAACGATGCCGCGTCGGGGCGTTGACGTTGTGTGTCTACGCCTGTAGGAGTATCAACGTTGCTAGGGAAGCCAAGAATGCGCTTTCGCAGTCAATGTAAGAAACTGTTGCCCAGTTAATCTTGAGCATATGAAGGTCACCTATAATAAGCAAATGGGTAAAACGTTTTAGTCCTAGGAAGTTGTCCAGGCTTATCAGAAGGGTGGTGTCGGATGAGGGATAGCGTTAAGAGTGACCCTCGGTCACGCAATGCTAGTTAAAGCCACACAGCGTCACAGCTGTCAGAGGAATGGGAGCCACAGACAACCGTGGGTGTCGGGAGATACTGCTGAGGGAAAATCGCAGAACATCCATTCTCTCTTGAACGGAGCCAGCCCGGTAGACAGAACACTCAGGGACACTCAGTCCACTGTCACTGATGTCAACTGTAAGCCAGGTCTCCGTGAAAGCAAACAAGTGCTGTTAGATATCATGAGTTAACCGTCTGATTTCAGGTAATTTATTACACAAACTCGGACAGCTCGTATACATGAACTTATAAGCTATTTCCTCGTTGGAGCTCGGTTGGGGGAGATGTTAAAGGGGAGCGACCCCATAAAACAACTCTCTTTTTTGAAAGCTTTCTCCTTCAGTTACATTCCACATCCTCTACGTGTGCAGTTGACAAGATAACTGCCCTTTGGTGCTTGTAACTCCAAAAAGGACTAGCGCCATGTACTCAATTACAAATTATAGTTCCAGCTTCATTTCGGAAAGAGTTTGTTGGTACTGCTCTACCTTACTTCCCATAGGAAAAATAGAAGGCGATACAGAGTTAAGAGAATTCCCGCATTTACAGTCGCAGGTTTTCTGCGTCACTCCACTTGTCCTGGTGTTTGTGTGAACAGTCAGCGGTAAAAGGGTGCTTTGACTTTCGTCAAAGCTGCAGCAAATGCGGAGATAATTGAGAGATGAAGAGGTTGGCTTCTTCATCTGGTGCTCGTTGAGACCAGCGTACTTGAAGCGACAAAACTTCGGACACTGATAACACGGCATGCCGTGTTGTACGGACATTTCACGGCCGTACTGGATTCACACGCCTTCTGCCTCTGACAGTGTCTGTTGAGTCCCAGTGCTGCTAGAGCTTACGCGGGTAATTGTGGATAGGGATCAGCAATACATGATATAAAACGGTCGATTTTCAATGATTCAGTAAAAAAAGACACAACTAAGCAAGAAAAACTGAACCCCATGTAACCCGAATAACTCAATACGTAACAAATTAGTGTGTTTGTCGACAACGATTAGCAGTAATCGTATGCAGTCCTCAAGGCACAGGGCACCAGTAAGAAATGAATATGGATGGACAATGTTAGTGAGAAAATCTTAACGGAATTCCGAACCACTCGCAAAGTCATAACACACATACATTGTGCTGTGCAGACGACTGTAATCACATGGGAATAATGATGCGTGAATTCCGAGGATTGAACAGTCATTTTCACACGAGAGAAAGCAATGAAAACAACGAACCAGAGTTCTTATGGAACACACGCTTGACATGCCCACGGCAACACGTTGTTCGAATTTTTTACGTGAGCACATTCTCGAGTTTAAAAAAATTAGGTTAGAAAAGACGCGGCTTGAAACTAAAGTGGCAATGTTCGAAGGGATAAAACATAAGGAACTAGCAGGAATTTACTTCGCCTTCGAGGGGGAGTTCGATGAATTTGCGTCCTGAGTCAACTGGATCGGTTAAAGAGTTTTAAATATTCGTCCACTGAGGGAAGAAACGCCGACCATAAGTGAGCATGTGATGGTATCTTCATAGATGGGTCATCGTGGTGGAATGGGAAAAGTCGAGATAGACCCAACCTTCTCTAGCAGAGGTGTGATATCGGTTTGACCAGTGCAAGTTCCGAGGAAATCCAGTGAGCCAACTCCGGAAGCACACCTATCAGTGTTGATTTAAACATCATATCGCGCGAAATGGTCAGAAACGACATAAACTTGAGATAAACGTTCCTCGTTTGAGCAGCTGCCCATCGAGATATTGTTGTCGTAGACGTATGTGGAGGGACGTTGAAGCAATACTTCGTTTATGATTCGCCTAAATGTTTTAGCCGCACTACGAAACGCGGAAGGCATTTCTGTGATTTCAAGTAGCCTAAAAGCTGTGATGGCTGTCCTAGGAATTCTCATTCCTGCAACCGGGATTTGATAATAGGCGCGTACTAAGTTTGATTCGAGGGAAATGAGAGTGACAGCGAGTATCGAGGAAAACTCGTGGATACAAGGCATAGGGTACCTGTGCGGGATTTTGCAGCGGCTAAAAGCACGGCAATCGCCACAAGGTCACCAATCACCCGGATGCTTTTTGTTTAAAAGTGCACTGGTGTTGTCCGTAAGACGTTTGAAGGCAGAATTACGCACAACCGAAGGGTACGCTCAAATTCAGCCTTGGATATGTTGAGTTTGTCAGGATCTGAACAGTGCGGGAGAGGGGGGCCCAAAAAACTCTGCGTTCTAATATAATGTTCAAAACCATGCCTAACCATCTTGGTTGTAAGGACGAGCAAGTTAATGAAAAATCTATTACCGGTTCTGCGAAAGACGATGTTAACGGAAGAGCGGACCAAATACCGATTGATATGATCTTCCATTTGACACCGTTTACTGTTCAGGCGGTAGTGTTTTCGGTTAGCTTAGCCTGTTGACGTCGATAGGTATCTGAAACAGATGGTTCAAATCATAAATTTGAAAATAATAGTAAGAAAGCGGACACTAGTAAACCCTAGCGTTTCTTATTGCCTCTCCAGTAAAAAATGACAATACTCAGGAACATATATATGGCACTAATGGGATCGGAGGTGGAGAAATAAAGTAGCAAATGAGGGAGAAAACGACAGCACAGAATTATCAGGTCCATGGGAGTCTAAGGCCTACATGTAACTGTTTTTGTACACACTAGGCTGGCTTGAAACGACTAATTGTGACCGCCTCAGCAAAACGCAGGAAACGCGGATCAGCGCACGCCATTTTAATCTTGAATGTTGATTCGGGATTAATCCAGTGACCAGTGGCCAGCATGCCCCTGGCGATAGACGGGGCCGGAAGTTTGCGTGATCCAGGAATAGAGGGAGTGGACTGCACACCTACACCCTGAATCCACTTCTGCAGATGTTCCTTCACTCTAGAGTTCATGCACCTCTCAATTCTACCGATTTACCTTTTGCCGCAGGTACACAAAAATTATTAAACACAGTGTGTGTTAGCGTCAATAGGTTGCTGTATTTTTTACTGAGGGTAAAGGTAGCTTGCAAGCTTGGTCAGCGACCACCACTTCAGCCGCATTGTATGCCTGCTCAGTGGGGTGACCATACGTTGTGTGGATCGAAGTGAAGAAGTGTCACCTTTGAATATCAGTCCGCTGTACACTTTCTACTTCCTAACCGTGAAAACCCTGTGCCCTGCTTTAGGCTGTTGGCTGTCCGCTTATAAATCATGGTGGATACCCATTTTCCTGCGACGTGGTTGTAAGCAGTCGTAGTTCATTAGCCAAACATTCTGGTGAAAAAACTGCGCTGGCATGCACAAACAATATTCTGACCAATGCTTTCGAGTTCTTCATTGGTGTGAAGCTCGTAAAATTAGTTTACCGACCAGTCCGTGTAAGTTTTTGACACAGGCCTTCTTACTGAACCATCATTTATGCGACCGATGAGGATGTTCAAAAACGGTAGGCACCCGATAGTTTCCAACTCATAAGTTACTGTCAGATTGGCGTAACATGCGTTGAATCGATTGACCATCTCATCGATCGTTTGCGATGATGGCGTAAACACGAGGATGTCGTTCACATAACTTTTGTGAAATGTCTTAAGCAATTCGTCTTTCTACCACTTGCATGAATAAATCCACTGGCATCGGTCCTAAAAGACCCCTATGATTACCCTGTCTGCTTGTCGATAAGGCTCATTCAGAAAACTGAAACTGGTGTTTTCCGTGCACAGCATATTCGTAGGAAGTTTTACATCACAGCCTTCAGCCTCTATTAGGCTGCATATAAATTCAAATGTTTCGAGCAATGGAAAATTTGTAAACAGTGATTGAACGTCTACCGAACACATGACTGTCTCTTGAATTGACATTGTCCAGATCCTCAGTTACACTGAATGAGTCTATGACGGTATGTATATTGAGGTTCCGTTTTAACTCGGTTAGGGACAATATCGACCACCGAGCCAGTCAGTGTTGTGAGACACTGCGCGTAGATAGAACTGGTCTGAGTAGCACCCCAAGCTTGTGTGTTTTGAGTAAGCGAAACAATTGCGGTTTTGATTAACCACAGGCTTTGATATATTCAACGGTGCTTTCATGACTTATTCAATTTGTCAGCAGGGAATAAATGTGTCGAATTATTCGGCACACTATATATATCTGTGTACCTGTTGCGGAAGTTAAATCGATAGAATAGTGAGGCGCATGAACTCTAGAGTGAAGGAACATCTGCAGAAGTGGATTCAGGGTGTAGGTGTGCAGTCCACTCCCTCTATTCCTGGATCACGCAAACTTCCGGCCCCGTCTATCGCCAGGGGCATGCTGGCCACTGGTCACTGGATTAATCCCGAATCAACATTCAAGATTAAAATGGCGTGCGCTGATCCGCGTTTCCTGCGTTTTGCTGAGGCGGTCACAATTAGTCGTTTCAAGCCAGCCTAGTGTGTACAAAAACAGTTACATGTAGGCCTTAGACTCCCATGGACCTGATAATTCTGTGCTGTCGTTTTCTCCCTCATTTGCTACTTTATTTCTCCACCTCCGATCCCATTAGTGCCATATATATGTTCCTGAGTATTGTCATTTTTTACTAGAGAGGCAAAACAAATGCTAGCATTCACCAGTGTTGTTGTGTTGCGAGGGGAATTCTGCACCGAATATTGGAGTTTGCGCGTCGCCAGGTAGAAATTCCTGCTGGAGTCGTCGCCGGAGACTGAGAACGGCAGTGAGTGGGTGTTCTTCGGAAGTTTCGATGCTATTTTGATTTGAAGCTTATGAACTGCACTGGCTGGGTTGAAATTTGCCAGTTGGTTGCGAAAGAATAACGTTTAACACGGCTTCGTCTTTGATGAAGAACCGCTAGCCAATCGATCCACTCCTGATATTAAATTGGCTACTGGCAGCTGCTGTGCCAGCGACAGCCGTCACCGTTGCTGGCTGGTACGCCTGTTTGACGGTGGTTCGCGGCAATTTTGGAATGTACATGGTTGGGTGTACTTCCTCCCATTGTGCTTGAAGTGTTGGTGGTGCCGACACCACCTTGATGGGCTGCGATAATTTGGTCTTATTTGGCTTCTGAGTAAGTGCCTCTCTGGCTTGCTGATCTGCAACAAAAGCTTTAAACTGTCAGCGGTTGTCGGGGTTAGAGGCGACACTGTTGAGTGGTTGTGGTTGCTACACACACTGACTGTGAAGGAACAGTTTCCGATATCCTGTCCGCAACTGTTACTTGTTTTCTGGCCGAGCCGTCCTCATGCATGGGAGCTTTTCCCTCCACAACCGCTCCAAGATAATGTCGTCAAAATTTTGCGTACTCAAGAGCCCTTTCATATAATGCAACGGTTATGTTGGGGACCGCCTGGCTCGATTAACTTGAACAAGTCGTTTAGTATATAAGCCTCCGATCTTCCAGGCTGTTCAATGCTCGCGTCCTTTAAAAGAACTTACGGCAAAGCGGATGCGAATGATTCCAACAGGTGCTTCATCTACGCTGCAAAGTCAGTGGGGGGAACAGCATCATGTATGAGAATCTCACTTTCCTCGATGTTCTTTGTCTGGTGGCAGAGATGGTCATACCAGAGGAGTTTTTGCACTGTATTTCGGCTACTTTAAAACAACAGTATGTTTGGTTTTAGCGTCAGTATCCATGGTATCCTCAAGTATTTTTAATAATACCAAGAAGATGGGCAAGACATTGTTCGAGCACACTAATTCTGTAGTGGTCTAACCAGTTGAACGATAAAATGTCCAAAATATACCACCAGGAAAGGATTGTAACGGTAGCGGTTGTGCACAAACGGTGCGTACAAATGAACAGAAAACAAATCAACAAAAAATGAAACGACTCAATGACGGGCGTAAGTCCGCTGAACTGTATGATCCACTCCTCGAGAGAAGAACAGCGCCGGAGGATATGTAGGGACGATGCCTGACAGGTAATTCCACATGCCATGTGGGATGACAAACGTTGAGCGTCGGTAGATCAGAAGATACATGGAGCTAAGAGGTTTTTGTTGCACAAATGAAGGAGACAGAAACGGTGCGCGGTGACCCCGCTTATCCTTGTTGGTCATCATATTCCAGAAGTGCTGGCGCTACCTTCAAACAAGTGTACAGAAAAAGTTAACTAAACGTTATATGGAGGAAGTGTGCAAATATTAATTGCAAATTATAACTATGAACTGCGGACAGTACACCTGGCGAGGTTAACAGTCTGGCATTCCGAGTGGAACTGAGGTAGTTCGGCTCAGTCTGAAATCATCGCATTAGTTTATTGGGGCTTTTTCTCTCAGCATTTTTGTTTGCGTAAATCGCGATATTGCTTGAAGCCAACGACGTTGCTAATAAAAAAGTGGGGCAGTTTTTGACGACCGTTTAATGTCCGCTGTCTTGACGCGGACGGTCCCTGTGACAGATGCGGCCAACTTTTCGTGTAAGGTAAGCAACTGCTCACAGAAGGCATTAGACGGTACTATCAGAGAAGCCGCACAATTGGCAAAGAGGTTATTGCCTTGTAAGCCAAGGATTGCGTTTTGCAACCGGTTCGTTGTAATTTTACTGGTGACATTGTGAAGTGTAGTGGTTTCTATGATGAGTTGGTGGGTTCATTCAATTCTGGCCTAGGCAAAGAACGTAGTGTTATCATTCGCAAGGAAGCTCCTGAAGCGATTGCGACAGAACTTTCCCTGGAAGGTAAATTACAAACAGCAGTGGTTGCACAAATGGTGAGCTGAAATTAGGGAGTCAGCAATTTATTAGCAGCGTATTCAGAATGAGAATGCTGTCCATAGAAAAGCTACTGGGCCTTAAGAAAGCGATACAATTGGGGAGTACCATAAGTAAGAAAATGATTCTCATGGACGTACAAGACAATGTGGAGTAGCAAGCTTAGGCCTCGAAGACGCTGCAGACAGATAACAGCTCTGTTAAAGAATCACTCTCGCGACACGAGGAAACTGGCGACAGCCACCCGCAGGACTCGCAATGTACATGTTATAGACATAACAGAACGGTGTTGCGGAGCAGCCCGAATGAGGTATCGCACAAGGTTTGATCACCTGGTCATCACGCTGAAATAGTTCACTATCCATGGACATGAAACCATCAAAACAATTCTGAGGCAAGGAAGGTGGTAAGGGCATTGCCAAGCTTCAAGGCCATTAGCAGCAAACCTCGTAAACCTCCTTTACACGGACAAGCTTTCAGTGACAGCGAGACAATTTCGCAGTGTCACAAGGGTGCATATTACGACGAGGGCGGGTGACTGTAGAATGAGGAGAGTACAACGAATGGCTTTCAGGCTTCGATAGTTGGCCCCTCCGGCAATCCGAGTTAGCCGTTTTGTTTACCGACAATCTTCAGCCAGACTCGTCCAAAGTGCAAGAGGTGCTAGACGTACTTCGGATATTCAGCACTCTCCATGAGGCGGAAGACGGGCAAGTTAGGCTCAAACCAAAGTATGAATCGCCTGGAAAAGTTTTGGACTTACAGGTAAACCCTGTGTTCACCTAAAGTATAGAACGGTCAGAGACAAGCCAATTGCATCCAAAAAGATTACCAACTGGAGTGTGAACGAAGGTCACCAAGACGAGGAAGATATGTCCGAAGCATACTGTAACCACGTTCAGTCCTAAGCGTCAATTAAGTTTTCCGCTGGCTGTGTTAAAGTTAACGGTGAAATGAATGTTATCACGAACAAAGAGAAAGCCTACCCCCTTATTTGGTTCCGCAAGCGCACACCCCAACAGTGGGAGCACTCCAAAGTTATTCTCCAACCCGTTCTGCTCATAATGACAGAAGTGTATATTACGGCGAGAGATGGGAGACAAAAGTCGTCCAGTTTGAACATCCACAGGTCGGTGGGTCGAAACAACATAAATGCGACCTTACTCAATCCGCCCGCTGATGTCTTAGCGGATTTTCTGTCTCAGTTTTTAATGTCATTATAAATGGTAAAAGCGTTGGAGGGCTTTTGGTGAGCTGTGGCTGTTCTGATGCAAGACCTGGTGATACAGAGGATCCACGAATCGCAGTACTGGCAGTTTCTTGCTTGATTCGTCCAAGTTAGTGAAAAAATACTCAGAGACAAAACTGTGAACCGCCTCATTCCACATGGGCTTCTTACGTCCCAATTGCATTTGGCTGCAAGGAAACGGTACTGTCTGAAGAATTTTATTGGTTGTTGAGGAAGTAACTGCCAGACTAGGTAGGGCGCGGAAGGCAGAGTTTTCCCACCTGGAAGTTTAAAAGCTTCACTCCGTTAACAACAGACCAGTTGTGAAGAAACTTGAGTCGGACAACTTTTCGTGGGACTTTTTGAGATGGATGAGAGCTCGCAGCCAGAATTAAAGGTTCACATTTCAAGAAGACCGTATCAAGCCAAGTTCAACGGCCGTGAGGAGTGAAGTTTAGCAAGAATCAGCTCTAACACTCCTGTTATTTCTGGTTTATATAAACGAATTGACATTGTGCATCCCTTGTAAGTGGTGTATTTTAGCAGGTGACGCAAACCTGCCTGTCGTCTGAAGCGGCCAAGTAAGAAGATCTATAGAAAATGCCGCAGTAACGGTAATAACGGAACTACCATTGAACATGACCAAATGCGAAACGTTGCCAGAGGGGGTAGCACAGACCTCTCCTAGACATGTAGAAAGGTTGGGATTTTCCGTGGTGGCCCGGCGAATTTCAGAGGTTGGCGATTAAGGGACACTTGTACGCACAAATACATATATGCACAGACCTCTGCGTATGTATATAAAAATACATCTAGGGCTGGAATGGCTAACGAGAGGTTCTTGTACCTTTATTCAAGGCTTAGGTACCGCCGCATCTCGATCGCCTCTTGAAGTTCTAAGTCTTATACACTTTTTAGGGTGTGAAGGCGTTAGAACTGCCAAGGCAAACTCGCGCAGGTAGATTTGTTCGCTGTGGGGATAAGAGTCAGACATGGGGACTTGTCTGGGGTATACCGGTAAGCTGCGGTTTAACCCCATTCCTAAGTCAGACACACCAATCAGTCAACCGTTCGCTCGATTGTAGTTATGCGGTATCCGGAGTTAGTTTGTTATAAAATGAGGTGAACCCTCGAACTCCCCAACCGTTTCAGCGCAGGTGGATTCATGGAGTTCATAAGCGCGAGAGACTGGACATTTCCTGGATATCCCTGTAGGTCCTGTGATGTGATCTGAACAAAAAAGACTTCTGTAAGCTGCGTCGCGCTACCGGCTCTTCCCGAAAACGCCGTTTCAGTTTTTTGTCTGTGTGGGACAAGCGAGGGAGATGAGGTTTATGGCCGAAATGGATTCTACGACTCCCGAGAAGTTGCCCTGCAAGGTAAGTGAACTCCTTCTGATTACTTTGTGGAAGCTCAATAGTGTTTTCCTGCTTGTGGGATCACGGTAGGGTGCATTTGCTTAGTAGTATATCAAAACGTAATAAAAGTACCCTCGCAGAGGATGGTTCATTTAAAGCGCAGATTCTGTGTGGGCAAGACGTGTGTGCACAACAATGTGGAAGTACTTGTTTTGCACCTAGACCAAGTACGAGATCGGTTATAAGGATATCGCAGGCAGCCTACTCCCGCATTAAACGTTGTGGTGCGCAAAATATCAGAGAAACTTGAACACAACCTCTTTTATGGGAGAAGGTTTTGATAACTGTTATGGACCGAGAGGACAGCGAGCAAAGGACCCAACAATGCCTGCACACTAGCTACTCGGCCAGAATCAGAAGAAGCAGCAGTGCACCGTATTGTAAAATGGTCATTTTAATGTCTAAGCTGACCCTATTACATGTTTAAAGCGATCATGAAAAATGATCACTCAGATTCCAGTTACCACCTTAAATTCTCATTGTAACAGTTCAAAATGACGTACTGGGTGATGCGGCGCAGTCCTGTTCACTGGGCCTCGTACTTGAATGGGAGGTGCACCTTTTCGTGCATTCGCGAACATTAATGCCTCTTTGTAATCCAGTAAATGTAAGAGACAGTAATTAGCTCGAAATCTACGCAAGACTCTGGAAAGTGAGGAATAAAAGACGTAAAATCGAATTTTTGGACAGAATCACGATATCAGTCTGTACTGATGAGTAACAGCAAAAAAATCCAAAGGTGCGGTTGGACAGCCTCCCGGAGTGACCTTGGAATATTTGAAAAATCGCCCATCCCACAACCTTGTAAACAGTGAATTAGTGTAACATCCATTTTTTGGGGACTGAATCGGTGAAATGAGCGAACTATTTATTTCTCTGTTGCGTGCGTGAAAGTTCCATAAACTACAGTCGTTTCCTCTATGACCACGTAATTCTTGCAAGAAACCTCACGTTTGTGCTACTGTTAATTTATTCGTTTATGTATGGTTTGCAAATATCCACAGTGATCGCGCGTAACCAAGCGTGCTTCTCACAAATGCGTTGGGAAATATATATTATTTATTCATTTATATTGAGTTTCTCTCCAGTGATTCAAACATGCTTAAGTACAAAGAACACGAGATTATATTTGGAAATGAAAGTGAGATCTGGGTAATGATACGGTGGCGGGAATTGACCTCATGACGATTCCTACAAGTCGTTTATCGTCAGTGGGAAACGGACTGCACTTTAACCCGGATGAACACATATTTCTGTTGTCACTCCGAGGTGTCATAGGAAGGTAGTACGTTGTCGTAGCTTCACAGTTGACTGCATTAGAGCAAAAAGACCTGGGCATAACCAAGCAAGAACTCAGGGATTTGTCAGAATTGTTGCGGCATGTGGTATTTCGATTAACCAAGTGAAAAAGTCGACTGAGACTAGGCAATGTCAAAGGAAAACTCTGGCAAAAACGAATGATCGCAAAAATGTGTACACTGGTGAAAATAGGACGACTTACCAACAAGTTGAGGCCAGCTGAGTTGAGAAGGTTATCATACGCAAATAAAGGGCAGCACCGGAGATTGGGTTTTGTTGACTTCGATTAAGTGACTACACCCGCCGTCTGAGACAGCAAAGCCTAGAATGTGTCAGAACGTCCTATGATCACTTTGTCAACATCCATCGTGTATACAATGTGTGTGCACACCGCGGATTTGATGTCACGCTCCCAATCGTCGCATAGTTAGCTTGCTGACGTCCACCGGAGCTTCCTTGTTTTGGATAACCTGCTCCGGACGTGAGCACCTCTTTAATTAAAGATAGATGATACAATGTTATTCTTTTCCACCCTGGCACCACGGCTACTGATCACAGGAATTTCGGTTAACTGCTTGAAACTGCCGCTGGATCAGTTGCTTTGAGATCCGTTGCTTGACCGCCAAACGGACTTACTCCAACAACTGGAACTGGTTTAGCGTCAGAATTGCCTCGTTTTAGTAGATTTCTCGTAGGAGCACCTGAGCGTTTGAAGCAAAGTCCGACAACCGAACATCTAGTATACGACACAGATGTTGTGGAAGAAGGTGGCTCGCGTGCCGCGAAACTCTGTTAAGTCAAGGTTTTGCTGCCGTACACTCATCATAGTTATCTCACCAGTAGAGATATCCGTCCTACAGCAGTTTCCAGGACGTGGCCACAATATCGTTTGATGTCTGCCTAACTTCAATGTGGCTACCGAACCGACAGTTATGTAATAACTACCCATTAAATTCATCGGTTGTGATACGTTCTCCTCCCTATTGATATCTCTGAGTTGAAAAATTTATTACTCATACCACACCCAAAAATAGCGGCCAGGGAATTGATCGAACCTCTGACTAGTTGTATTCACGTACTGGCCACCCTGAATTCAAAACGCACCGACTCGCACATAAGGACAGCATCACTACAGCGTTTCTCGTTCAGTGGCAACAGAGCTTCACACAAAATCTAAGAAATTGAAGCTCTAATTTTCCGAACCTGCTAGCTGAGGAAAAGAAAAGCGCAAACTTCTTTGTTGTAAAATATTCCTGCACTTGGGACAGACTTTCGAACAAAATCAGAGTTAGCAGCAACACCATGTGTTTCACATGGGTTTGGACAGCTGTTTTCGCCATCAAACACAATATCTATCCTCAAACAACGTATACACCCTGACGAAATTTTTGAGTGTTATCCGAGAAACATTTATTCGTCAGCTGTACATATCGTACATACCACCCTCACTATCGCGTTCCCTTGAGAACGGCCTGTTTGAGGCGGCTCAATGGTAGCCGTTATTAACGGAATAGTGACAACCATACAATAACATCCACAATAGACTGCGAATGAAATACTCTTCCCGTAAAACTTACACAATCGCACTGGAACCTTGATTTGTCGCTTCTGTTCCTTCTTCTGCTTCAACCCTCCCTTGTTAACCGCCTAGCAAATTCTGTGTGTTTGGAAATACGGAGTTCGGTTCGAACGTCCGCCTTATACAACAAATCGACGTAAAACTCCGTGCAGACCTCCGACAATCACGTGATAAGCATTCTCAACGTAAATGCTGGCTATGCAACCGCGACGGAATACAGTAGCAAACGGCTGACAACATCATACATTATACTCACCAGAGCGAAAATATTAATAAAGTATTGTCTGCCGAAAATTTAAATGAAACTTATTTCTCATGGTTAAGTAGCGCCCGGTAATTTAGGGGCAATTCACTAAGTATCGCGTACTTGGCAATTCCAATAACGACATTCCAGACAACCGCGTCAACCGGACTATCTTCCAAGTCCAAATACGTCAGAAATAGCAATCAGAAGGATTAGAATTTATACAGCACTATTGAATAAAATCACAACGAAGGTACTATCTCACCGTGAATGCAAATTAATCGGATCCACAAATCATCCAACAGGGAGGCTTTCGAAGTGGGGTAAATAAAACGCGAATCCACCAACGACCACCAATCAACAGGAAATGAGCTCATGGAAACAATCGGGTGCGGGTGAAGGTGGATACAAGTAAAACAATATCAAGAAGGGAATTTTCACCAGATAAACAATGGCGGAGAGAAAGAGGGCAAATACTGTGCAGTTATGGCACAAAACCCATCACGATCGTTTAGTGCACACAGCAGGGACCAGTGGAACCAAATTTGGGATCACTCATCCACAAACAAACCAAACACGCCTCAACGAATTTGGCGCTCCGTAAGTTACCAAACAAAGACGACATACGTACCAGACTAGGTTCAGCTGATCCAACACCTGACTGGAAAAACCACTCAATAATAATAATATATTTCTCAACGCATATGTGAGAAGCACGCTTGGTTATGCGTGATCTCTGTAGATATTTACAAGCCATACAAAAACGAATAATTAAACAGTAGCACAAAGGTGAAATCTGTTGCAAGAAGTACGTTGTCAAAGAGAAAAAACTGTAGTTTATGGAACTTTGACGCACGCAACAGAGAAAGAGATGGTTCGCTCATTTCACAGAATCAGTCTCAAAAAATGGGATGTTACACTAATTCACTGTTTACAAGGTTGTATGATTGGCGGGTTTTCAAATATTTCAAGGTCACTCCGGGAGGATGTCCAAACGCACCTTCGGAATTTTTTCCTGTTGGGGAGTAAAATTGGCGTCCGGAAATTGTCAAGATAGATCGGCTTTGGCGAGGCATGGCGGAAAATCCCAAATCAAGCGGACGAATTGGCAGATTCCAACACAGCATTACGTCGGTTGCTAGAAGACGTCACAAAGTTGAACATTTCGTGAACCTTTCAGCTCAGACGAAGTTCCGTGCGTCCATCCGTCGTAGAAAAATTTCCTCGCTCAATGGATAAGATGGGAATCAGGAGGGAGAATGTAATTCCACACGTTAGCTGAGAAAATGTAGGGTTATAACATTTACTATGACAGACAATATGTATGGGGAATTTTTGACAGAGAACTCGTTCGTTATTAATTTTTGCTATGATTATTGTAATATATAACCCCATCTACTGTTTGTTGTGGTATTTCATTATGCACTCGAGATTTATTCGGGTTAACGGAGAATTGAGTCGACTTGAACCTTTTCATACAAACCCACGACAACCATTGGAGGATAGGGTACTGGAATCATTGGAACTGTTACTCACATACCAGAATTACCTACTGTCATGCACTTCCAGAAGGCAGCGACATTATGTGACGCTTTACAACGCCTTATGGTGTTTCCACGAAAACATTTTCCGCGTGATTTCCTGGCCCTGCGGACGCATCGGTTTCTGCCCTTTTCGACAGAACACCCCGAGTGGCTGATTTATCACAAATGAAAACGACGCCTCTTACCTGCAAATCACGTGAGGTGGTGGAACACTTGAGTTAAGCGTACAAGCCAGGCAGGTATTCAAGGCGCCACAGTTGCCGAAATATGCAAGCAAGATATTGGCCTCGCCCCCAACTCCTAGTGTAGCGCTTTGATAATTCAACTTCGTCGTTTAGAAAATCGCAGTTCGAACGAAGAAATTGCATATCACCCGGTCTCACTACCTTGGGATTTTGAGGATCTTTATAGATAGGTACAAGCGGACGATTGTTAATTATTCGCTCCACCTCTACCATGTAACTGAGCAGCGCCTCCTCATTCATAGCCTGCTGGTGAACGATAGAAGTAACCACACGCCAGATAGTTCTTATTATCCTTTTATGAATTCCGCCTCGTTTGCTGGCTTCAGGTGGGCTGGAATACCGGTCAGTTTTACGAATTATCAAACAGTCAGCAATCTTTTTCCGACCCAAAGCTTGCAGCCTTTTCTTCAGCTCCCATTCTGCCCCTGCAAAGTTGTTGCTTTTGTCGCTATACATGGCATCCGGAGCTCCTCGTCTATCGGAAAATCTAATATGTGCCACCAAGAACGAATCAGTAGACAGCGAATGGGCAACCTTCAGGTGTATAACACGAGTCTAAGAAAGTAAACGCACAGCCGTAACGCTTTTGTTCGCTTCTACCTATCTTGATCTTGAAGGGACCAAAGTAGTCCGCTTCAATATATACCCATCAGCAGTCACTCTACTTATCGGTAATGGAGCCAGTAGCTGCCCACATGGCCTAGAAAAGAGTGATCTGCATCGGTAACACTCATAATTCATGCGCCTAACAGTCGCCAACCTCTTTAACACCCAAGATTTCGTCCCAATTAATGCAAGTACATATGCCGGGATAGATGGCCCGTATGTAACCTGTCAGCGGGTTTAGCCATGAGATATTTCATGCCATCTGAAAAACGCTGTTCCCAAAGAAGCATGACCAACTTACTGGCTGCTTATACTGGTTCGGGTACACTTGGTGGCCTTGACTTCACCGGATCATTATGGCTTCCAGACTTTAGTGAGCAGACGAACCTAATGGATTAAGACAGCCATGCCACCGCCCTTAATAACTTTAACCGATTTGAATATCATGATACCAGATAGCCCAAAACGAGGTTAATTTTGTGCACTGTCTCAACAGCTAAAACACACTCAATCCCACAATAACCGTCTGTCATTTCAGTGGAAAATAAATTCGGCCAGCTGCTGTCTGAAAGCTCTAGAAACCCTGATCCCGGAAGCTAGTGATCCATCTAATGGGGGGTGAATGTGAAACATCTGTGGACGCTACATCGACCGGGTTCACCTCAGAAGGTTGTGTACTCATTTAGTAATCTAGTTCGGTTGGCAACGCATACCGCAAGGCACGACGTGGTAGTACGGATATGTTGCAGTACCATCGCTGAGTTCGTCCACAAAACTAAGCGGCTGATACGCATTCTGAGTTCATCCACAAGGAGCCGCATCAGTCCTGCTGAGAGGACGATTGCCAAGAGTTCAGTTCTCGGGGTAAATAGTGTTTTGCGTCTGGCCACCCTTGATTTGCCTAGAAGGAATGAGAACTTGACCGGACCACTCAACACTGTCAACTCAATATAAAAACTTCACCGTACTCTATCTCAGCTGCATCAGTAAGTAAGCGCAATTCCATTCCCATGGCTGTGGATATATCCGGAGAAACACAAGGAAGCACTCTAATTGATTGAACAAATAGGATGTTCTTTAGCCAATTCTCCCAGATTAGACGATCGACCTCGTCGATTGAACTATCCCAACCAGGACCCCGACCACAACGGTCATACAGCAGCTTATAAGCTGGAGGCACCATTGAAACAACCATTCCAAAAGATCATATAAGGGAGCAACGCATTTCAGTATACCCCTCCTGGTATAAGACGTGTCTGCAAGGTTAATCGTTTCGTACAGCCTTTTTTTCAGGAGTATTTGTTTAAAAACCTCGACTCTATTAGATTTCTGCTTTGTAAGATGAAACCCACCCTTCTTTGACAGGGCGCAGAGTTCGTCCACAACCAACAGCTTCCGTAATCGTCTCGACTGATAAAAAAACAGTCATCCACACAGAAGCTATCATGTATATGCATTGCCCAAGTTGCTAGGAAATGTGATACTGGCGCTTAAAAATAAATTCAGCAGAAGGACGTCATATGAGCTTTAGTTATCACACACACTTCATGCGGCCCTCCAAAACGCCGATTTAATTCTCCGTTTGCCGGAAAAATATCGGGTTCGTATCAAAATGCCACAACAACCAGTGGACAGGGTCATATTCAAACAATCATAGCGAAAATGATATCACGTGAATTTCGTGTCGAAAAATCCCGCATACACATTGTTTGTCATAGTAAAAGTAATCACCCCACATTTTTTCATCTGACGTGTGGAATTACATTCTTTTTCTGATCCCCGTAAATATCCATTATCATTACTAACTGGGCTCTCACAGCCAAGTGTTCGCTAGTTAACCAAATTTACAGCTGGGACATTGACACTAATCGATGGCCCATATTGCCAACCGTGGGGTTGCAGAAATTACCATACCTTTCCGTCGGAACTTTAGCAGGTTTTGATGTTCACGAAGCGCAGTGTGTAACGAACCACAGGATCAGAGGCATGAATCAACCATATACCACGAAAACTCGGCCGGACAGAATCCCGTGTAATCTTGCAGAAAGCAATCTGGCGCCCGTCGCGAACGCCAAGACCACCAGCTCCCAGCAAATGCCAACAGATTGGGAAACCCGGATTTGAGAAACTGGGGTAAATATGCTGCACAGCTAAGGTATTCATGAGGAATCATAACTAAGTTTTGTCTGGTATAAGAGTATGATAATTACCGGGCATCGAAACATGGTTTAAGAATTCCAGCTGACATGTCATATAAGAGGGCTCACCAAGGAAACCGTGCCGTGAAGGATTCACAAGGTGTTGTATTCTCAAGAACTTGACTATGCCACCTTTATTATCCCTTCGAACATTCCCGAGCATACTGACTTGTGGTTGGTGGGACGATATTTACTAACGTCTCGCCTTGGACCACTCTCGTAGCGAAACATAATGATTGAGGTTTTCCACTGAGGAGGGGAGGTGCTGGGTAAAAGCGATAGTTTGAACAAATTGAGTGAGAGGGTGGGTATATCCTCACTCTCTTGGTTGACCACTGTTGGTGGGATACCATCTGGTCTAGGAAGGGTTGAGGACTTAATGGTAGCTAATTGTGAACGAACACTTCGAACATCGATTAGAACATTACTCAAAACTTTATCTGTTTTCGATGGGATATTTGCAGGTAATGGAGTGCTTTCCACGCTAAACGGGGCAGCGAAATGGTAGTTGAAGAATTCGCACATCGCTACAGGTCATAGACAACCGTTTTGTCTTTGAGAGTAATAATTCTTACAGCAGGGTCCTTTATGGAATTTCTCCGTCTCATTAGCTGCACTGGTTTCGTGCATCTCTGCTCACTACGGAGTGCGAGTTTCTCTTCGACAAAAAATGGGGTTGCGTCTGACCTTCTACGTGTTCAAACATTTTGCTCATTTGCATCACCAGGGAAACGTCTAGTGTTCTTCCGTACCTCGACTTAAGCACTTTAATTCTCTCAGTCTATTCTACAGTAAAGATATTCCCTTGTACGTACGGGCCGACACGTTTAGATTTTATGGGAGCAAAACCTTCGATAAAATACGTTAAATTGCTGATAAATTCTTTGGTCGTTATGCTTGGGTCTCATGTGGTAAAGGAAGTGTTCAATCTTAAGTAACCTAGAGGGCAAAAGAGATCATTCTAATATATAAATTTGATGGGGCGGTGGAATAATGCTGTCGGTTCGGTAGCCTTATTGAAATCAAACAGACATTTGACGACATTCCGGTCGCTTCCTGGGAATTGTTGTAGAATAGTTATTTCTACAGATCCAATATATGTCTCTGTCTTATAGGTACTATGTCATGTTGGTTCCAACCATTCAGTTGAGCCATGAAAGAAATTGGGCCTATTTTGGTAGAGCAGAGGATATTAGGCATGTTGAAGTCTCGACTTATAAGCTTGTGTTCGCAAGGCATGTTGGACACATGATTCTTTATCCACACAAGGTCAGTCAAATCACTGCAGGCAGCATCGGGCGGTCTGTAGATGCATCCCATAAGTAGCTCGCGAGAACCAGTGGAGACCATTAACCACAACGAGTCCTCGAGTTTATGAAGTATAGACTCATCAGGTGTGACTGCGGAAAATTGCTCTTCTAGGTAAATTATGCATCCACCTCCCTACGTAACGTGATATCTTACTATGCTCATCTGACTGTCTGGGGTGTCAGGATAGCACCACGTCGCAGTTACAAGAGTGCTATGGGTTTAGATAAGAAGACAAAGGGTTTGAAAATGTGCATCTTAATAACCAATGTTCTTGAGCTCATGAGTAATAAACTTATGAAGTTCTTCTTGTCACTTACGGCACTTTAACTGCCAAATAACTTTATGAGAGATGGTGGAGTGTGTTATAAAATATCTGAGAAGTGTACTTAACTTCCCCTCATATTCGAGTGGATGTCGCAAAGGTTGGACTGCAAGATAGGAAGTGCTGAATAGTGTCATTATTGTGGGATGACAGAGCGGGACCTGAAGAAAGGGGCCAGGTGGCGGTTGATGAATTATCGGGGGTGCACTAAAAAGGACTGATATGGGATACATTCGTGTTGTTGACATAATAAGGTGATGACGTACTTGCTGGGGTATACATATTGGGAACTTGGTTTCTAGTAGCACTCATATTTTGGTAGGAGGGTGAGTTACTACAGAGCTATTGGATGATGGATTTTGACCCTGGCCCCTAACACAGTAGTAGATTGACCTGGGAGCAATGGGAGACAAATTGTGTGGTTTTGCATGCGGAGCGTTGTTTCTTAGAATGAGGCTCTTAACACCATATTCATGACGCTCGTAAAGTTCTTTTGGTTTACTCTTATATTGTAAATCCGAAATACTGTTTTCCTGTAAACACCATACGGGTCTTGCTGTTGATTTTAACATTGCTCAGGTGTTTTGGATTTTCTGTTGGTATTTCCGATCACTCCGTATAACGGAGAAGAATTCTTCTGATTAGAAGTGAATGACCCTGCTTGCGCAGCATTATCAGGGGCATTTAAGCTGCTTCTTCCAGTGCCCCGAGTAACGATGGATGTCTTAGGTCTAGGACCTCTTCTAGTCAAGGCCTCGGTTGACAGAGGGAGACGTTGATCACTAGGGGATGTTTTATCAATATCCGTGAGCTTCGTTGCGAAAACTTGAACGCGCCTGGCGTTATCAGAGCTAGAAGTGGTTTGTTTTTCAACGTTTGCCTGGACCGGCGACGTAACAGCGTTTCCAGCTGTAACTTGCGGGTTCAAAGAACCCGTGGAGCAGTCGAGATCTACAGTCAGTTCGATGAGATTGTTGACTGTGTTTTTTCTCGGGAAATATTGGCTCGCAATATTTCCCTTTGGAGTGACATCTTGTCACCAGACACTTTTATGGACTTAAAATTTGTGCCACTTCTGACTTCTTGTCTTCCGACAAATTCCTTTTGCTACAAGTCCACTTGCGAACTGTAGGGACAATGGAGAGTGCTTCTGCTGCATGTTCTAGCGAAGTCTCAAAGAGTAACATTCTTGTTCTTCCATTCTACTGGCTCTCAGTAAACTCTTTTTCACCGACAGCAGAGGTATTCTGTCAGGTACGTTAAAACTCAAGCAGTGCATACCACATGGTACACTAGGGGGCCCCGGGAAACTTTTAAGAGCTAGTAGTGGGTGAAAATGGGGCATGACATAAAAACCTCTAAGGGACCCATTGGGGGGACAATGGGGGCTAGCCCCAAAAACGTTTTATTGCGCGAAACTCCACCCACGCACCCGATTTGGCTGTTTTATTAACTATTACGCAGTATTTTTTCACCTTATCCTTACCCCCTGCTCTCCTTAATGTACATTGCTCCCCAGTTCATTGAACGACCCTCGAATATACAAAGATCAACAACGACCGAAACACTGAGAACGCAAGCACATTTATTGTTCGTCATCATAGAGTTACAACACGGTCGTTCGATTCAGCGAATTGTCGTTCTCGCGTGCACCTCGGTGGTAGGTCATATGGGCACATTGCTCACTGATTTTTCTTGCCCACACAGATTGCGTATATTTGATGAGTATCTGTTAGGTAACAGAATGGATACTCTAAATGAGGACTTCATTGGAGCGACGTAGAGTAGTGTGAATGTTCGAATGGGTAAAAATGAATGAAAGAAACAGCTGAGACTGCTGAGTAACAAGCGATAACAAATCTCCCGTAGGCAACTTATGATTGAGGTGCCACACTGGATACAGAAGTTTAAATGTGAATGCAGTTTACGAACAAAAACAAATATTTATGAGTAATAATCCGTCTCACCAGATTTGCTGAATTGCAATTTGGGTGCACGCATTCTAAAGACCTGAAAACGGGGGTTTCGAAAAACGTGACGATAGTTAACATGCTAATGCACATTCTTTTGTTCAAGTGGCAACCGCTCATAATTGTTGTCACATACTTCCAGTTTATCTAATCTACAGTAGAAATTGGTACGCTTCATACGGATCTGAAAGCAGTTTTTCAAAAAGATGTATATGTTCATACAAACCAACATGTAAATGTACATGCATTATAAACATGTCTTGAGGACATAACATATGAAGGGAAAAATTAAATAACGTTACTTTTTATCCTGAGTTTCCTTCCACCTTCTCGCTCTCGTGCTCAGGAAGCCACTTTTTAATATCCCATTCCACCTTTTTCTCCGTCGTTCCCGCGAAACAAGAGTGATATATGGTGTCTAAAAGTGATTAATGTGATTAAACACCGGTTTTCCACCTGTGACAACTCTCATGATTTTCACTTTGCTGACTTGATGCTTTCTATGTACCCCACTCCAATTAAGTTGCCTTGAGGAATTCACTTTCCACACCGGGGGTAGTATTCGACGTAGGAGGTCACGAAGGTCCGTACCTCCTAATCTAGACAATTGGGATACAATGGCGTCGTAGTAGTGCTCAGCTTCCAGTTGTTGTTCAGACAAATGGAGCTCGTCGGTTAAAAATATTATTTTGAACGCGATGTGCTCAGCCTGTCTAGATATCGTAGCTGCTCGGTTTCCCGCCGACTGTACTGCCTCAGTTAGTGCTTGAACGGCTGCTTCAATGCACATGAAACGTTCCTCCGAAGCGACCATAGCATCCGGAAATGAAATGGTGAGTTGACGGCAAATCTTACCAGAAGTTTGGTTGATAGCTGATAGCCATGCAGCTTCATTGCTGGGCGCCCGTGTACTGTAACACTCAGCAACAGATACAAATGAAGCGGTTCCCAGTTGCTTTGGAGAACTGCAAGAAATTGAGGGTGAACGTTCTAAAACATGGTTCATGTGATCGATGTTGAAGCGATATACCTCAGCACGGCTTCCGGTGTAATTGGTAATATATAATCAGAAGCTACGGATGACTTTCCTGTGCGCTCCCTGTTGCGTGAACCTGATAGCACCCATCCTGTTCAGCTTCGAATGAGGTCAGTTAGACAGCAACAAACCTCTTCCTGGTTAGCCATCGGGTGCCAGAGCATGTCATTCTATCGGTGGCGTCCGTTTACCCAACACTGGATTCCTCTAACAATTGTGGCTCGAGCTTGAAAGCTTCCGCCTAACGGTCTGTGATGTATCATTATATAACGAATGTCACTCTAACCTGTCTGCAGCATCACGTCGATCCCACGACGGGTGCTTTAGCAATGCTTGCTTCCACCACATCTGGGAGCGGCTCTTCATGAATTCCTCAATTGCAGTTTAGAATAAAAACAGATTGGAATACAGAAATCATATATCAAACCGGAAGATGAAGCATTTATTTCAGCCAAATGTGGACAACCATTTCTGTGATTCCACCTTGACGCTTGTTCAAATCCAAAACACTTATTTGGCTGCATGAACATCTTCCCTTTCTGTGAATAGTTGACGCCAAACGGCGGTCTTTTACTTTCTGCCGGAAGTAATCAATGTTGTGTGACGATGTGATGACACCCAGGAACATACCATTGCAACTTACGGGTGTAGCGACTATAATAAATGATATTTTGATAGTCGCATTCATCTGTACATTTTCTATGAGTTTGATTTTGTACCTACTTTTGTTTTANCAGATGAATGCGACTATCAAAATATCATTTATTATAGTCGCTACACGGGCATTTTAAGCCAAATTGCCCCGGTCAAAAATATTTATGGAAAAGCGATGCATTAAAACAATACGACAATATCACACACATAAAAATGTACTTGCCGACATCTGCAGTTAGAGTGGATATATAAAAAGAGCTGTGCGATGTCCCAGATTATGGCATACTAACCGTGAAAACCAACATATATATAATGCCCCATTTAGCCCCATTTAAAATGGGGCTGTGTGCTGCGTGGGACACCACCACTTTGCTTGCACAGTGTAACCGCTTACGCAATTCCTTAGCTGCACTGTCAATCAGCGCTCCGGCGGCCACGAGGTCGTTCTGACTAGTGGTAGTCTGATGGCATTTATAATGCACAATAGCGGATCTAATTTGTGCAAAGTTTCGGGGAGCTCCTCGATTTTACTGTGTAGTTCCATTATTCCAGCCCATAATTCTCTTATTTTTTAGCCTGATCTACGAATACATTGGTAATGGAAACTGAACATGTTTTAGTGTTGCTCGTTTCTTGTGCTAAGATTTACTGTTGAGACTGCCGTTTTGGCAGCTGCCTCGATCTCCTCTGCGATGGCAGGGGTGGGACAGGTGTCGACCAAACAATCTTGAGATTTTACACCTTTGTTCACCGTCAACACGCATTTTTTGTGCAGGGGTGATCGGTTGACGACTGGCAATTGCTGGAAATAGGCTGATTTAGCGGGCATTACTATATGATATTCAACTTCCATCAGTGAGTTATGTTCAAAAGATCACGAAGCAATTAAGTATGACAAAATACAACCAATAGTACGTAGATCTCAATGATCAAATTGTAAAAACGGGATATGCACTGGCACGCAATAATTCCTGACCTTTTTCCAAACACGCGCCACACTAATTGCATCTTCGGCAATTGCTCTTCTGGATTTAAGGGGAAGCTCGGACCTCACAGCCAGATTTTCATCTCTTTGCTCAAGGCTTGTGACACTCCTCTAGACACCACACAGGCAGAAGCTAATTATGAAGGCACATGCCCCTGTTGGAGGACAGAAGTGAGGCTGTAGACGAGCCCTACAAAATTGTCAAAAAAAGTTGCAAAATGCGATAAGGTGTTCCGCAGATATTACACCCCTACTGTGAAATCTGTCCACAGTATATCACTTACTGGAATTTCCAACTCACAACCCAGGATATACATCGGATTTGATGATAGAATGGCTGCGGTGAACTCCAGCCTTGGTATCGTAGCTGCGTTCTTCGGGGTCACCCCAGACTTTCCCAGCAGAAAGCCGCACCGAATACTATTATCTAAGACAATCACCCCTGAATAGCCCACTGCTCCGTAACCCACTTCTGACACATCATAGAACATATACAATTCGACAGGGTTTACCGACGAAATTCCATGAACATTGCCTCTGGGTAACGTCACGCTGTCTGTCGATTCGTCGTTGTTCACTCAAACTTTCCAACGCACCCAAACATACTCCTTCATATCGGAGTCCCAACCGATGCTTCGGTGCCAAAATTACTGGATCAGCCGACAAACAGGCAAAAAGATTGGTGCCATTATCCCCGGAGATCGTAAAACAAAGCCACACGGCTTAATATTCCTCTTTTCGTGCAACCTGTGTAAGAGAGGTGGATTTGAAACCGGGAGCTGTCGTCTGCTACATGCCACCTCACTCCTAGAACTCGCTGGTATTCACAACTATGGAGCCCAAGATTCTGGAAGTCAATAAGTTTTTATTCACTGGCTAAATCTTCAGTGGCTTCACTAGGGTTGTAAACTCACTTGGTGAACCTAAGCCCACACAGCCACGGCATCCCTACAGTTTCATCTACCATAGCTCAAGCTTCGGATATTGAGTCGAGTGACACTAGATGGTCACCATCTTGGAAGTTTCCTTTCGCTACGATCGCATTCTTTGGTATAACCTTCTGCTGATTCTTCACAGCAATTTTTTATGTTGCGAAACTAGCACCAAATAGCGACGATGTCGCTCCGACGGGGTGGACATCCAGCTCGTAAGTATCTGGCGGTCCTTTAAACGATTCAGAGCCCTACAGAAGAATAATTAATGCTCCTTGGTAACGACACGAAACTCTCACTTGCAGGAACATCTCTGTCATGTCAGCGGGGGTTGCCAACGGGTATTCGCGAAGACGCATGGGCGCTCTTAACAAATCGTTATTCAGGCCCGGACCCTGGAGCAAGTTTTCGTGGACAGACACGTCCTCTGTGTTCAGCGGAACAGCCAAAGACTATCCGTATCTTACCGGGCCTAGTTAAGTCAAGCACGGGATGGTGTGGTAAGTACCATCTCCGTGCTATATTTTAACACTCTTACTTATGCAGCCCTTCCCGGCACGCTCCAGTATCACGGCCGAGTAGTCAACGCTGAGCGCCGGGTCTTGAAGTAACCGGTTCTTCAGTGCAGCAAGGTGTTCCTCAGCCATGTCCTCACTGTTGTGCAATACCCATCTATCTTGTCTCCACGGCTAGCCTATCTCATAGTGACGGTGCCTGAGTAGTACCCCACTCTGTGTCATATTTATTGCTCGCCTGCACTCCACAGAAGGCTCTTTGTCCTCCGAAGTACATCTGTCAGTGGGGTCTTACTCATACATCTTTCGGATCAAATCATCCAACGAGACCGCATGCGCTCCAATGAGGTTTACACAATGTTCACTACGGGGCATGGTATGACATGGACCTCGAAGACTCCACCTGAAAGTGGTCTTACTCGCATAAGGCTCATCGGTACGGTCCAGTCTCTATTCCAGTTACTAGTTTGTTTCAAGGATGTCGCATCCTAACAGAATCCCTAAGCCGGCTTTAGTTATACTCTAGAAAGAAATGTTATTTAAGTGAATCTATCTATCTGTCTCAGATTGTTTGACGGTACCAGCCTGCGTCAGCGGCAGCTGTTTCACCGTAAAACCTGGACTATCCCTGATAGAAGGCTCATGACTTAAAGATCGCAACTCAGCTGATATTTTAGTACATGGTGTTGCCCAGGTCCCTTATCGAGACAAATCAAGGATGCGCGCTATCTCCATTGGACGTATCATCCCACAAGGGTCACCTTGACACCTCATCCTGACTTGGTTCAGGTTTGTCCTCATTGGCCAGTGCATGACATATCGTATCTGTACCCCACAAAACCTTGTCACATGGTTCGCTTCCAAGAAAACAGTACAGCGTCCGGCGTTCTTCAACATTGCTTTGCGTTTCTCAAAAGATTGACTGTTGAGCCAACCACAATCAGATAAAACGTGGTTGCTCATACATATCGCACGCTTTCAGTTTACCTTCTCATAAGGTACACCTACTTCAGCTGCGCATCTAAACTACCTGACTCTAAAGGGTTCACGGGACTTTGGGTTACTTGTCCTACCTTCTGAGCGAGCAGCCCACCGGCCATACTGACTAGCACTGACAGCCGCTCTCTCCTCTTCAAAATTTGATAGGTCGTTAGAGATTTGTTTCCTTCCGCACTCTGTTAAGTTCCCCGCAACCTTTGCCTACCTTTCCCCCAAACGGTGATGCAATCGCCCAACTGCCTTAGCTAGATTGTTTGCACAGTTCAGGTCTGCATGGTAATCTGGCCGCATCAACACCACCTGATAGCCTCTCACCTGTTCAGTTCACGCAAACCATCAACATCGCCAACTACTAACTTAAAACTCTGTGAAAACCTACTTACTTACTGCTTGAATAGCATCATTTCGACGACAAAATTGTTGGCACAAAATTCTCATGGCCTCTGTAAAACCCACCTCTTTTGGCGAGAGTGTGCAGTGCTTAATTGCCTCTTTTGCCCTACCAAGGGAGTAATGCAACAAACATAAAATCCTTGATCTCTCGTTGACCAAGTTATCCGTCACCATGCCATCAAGGTTCTTTTGCTAATATAAAAAAATTCTTTAGAGATCCATCGGAATTGTCCACCACAACTTTCGGGAGACCTCCACAAACCAACGGCTTGATAGCCCGCTTCAGCGACGCATCGTGGTATAAACTAAACGGGTTTGTTAACAGCACTCCACTCAGGTGATATCCCATCACTGAAAACGTTATTAGAAAACTTACAATATTTGTTACAAGAGAATCCTTCGCAAGCTTCAAAGAATTGAGGTGAACGTCCGGTAGTAGACTGCTGATCCGGGGAAACAGGATTAGCCTTGGTAAGGCCATGATAATCAGGACCAGAGGCAATTTCCACAACGTCCGTCTTCGTCATTCTCGCAAAATGTCGGAATTTCACGACAGAGGAGCGTTGCGACACATCCTCGTTGAACAGCAAGGTTTACGGGCTAAATGTTGGAAAATTCGAGTGCTACTGAATCGCTAGCAAGCGATTCACGCTCACAACAAGCTTCCCATCATCTGCTAGCCCAATAAATTCATTTTTCAATATCCAATGACCGACAAGGTCATCTATCTTCAAAACGGTTAATGAGAAGGCGCCTATAAACGCCGGATTCATTAAAGTGCTAATTAAGTCGATGTACAAGAAAACGGAACCTCAACTTGATTGCGGAAAATCCTTAGAAAATGAACGAAGAATACGCCCGCACAACAAATTAAACAACTGGGCACGGTTCAATAACGGGGCATGGTAAAACGGAATTGACCCCAATGAAACAAATGGTCGTTAGTTGGACCGGGGCAGAACGTCCGTTTGCGCGTCGAAGAATGATGGACAGCGTGAGTGACTGAAGGAGAAACGGATAGGAGTAAAAGGCCTGATTCTGGCATTCAGAAGTTCACTGGACTCAGACTGAATAAGAGTAAGGGAAACAGCTGCAGTACCTGATTTGCGGATGAAGGTGATAAGTGCAGTTTGATTTCGAGGACAATAAACCATAAGGCCACCACTCAAAATTAACCAAGCAGAGCACAACCATCTGAAGAATGATGCAGTATTCTCTAACAAAATCGAAAGTGCATGCACAATAATGCGCTGCCTCTACGAAATAAGCTGACAGAACTACAGGAACTCATCCAGTCAAAAACATCCGCGTGACCGACCACGTAGGTTTCCAGGCTAGAAGTCGACATCCCAGAGCACACATCCTGCGCGCCGGCAAAGTCCGCTAAAGACTAACCAAAGTTTCGATCAGTGCTTCGGTCGGAGTCTGGGCCCCATCGCTGCAAGACCCCCACCTACTGGCGGTGTTCGTCAAAACTGACATGATATATAAACCACCTTCTGCGTTAACAGAACGACCTCAATCCACACACACAGCTTCCCGTTGGATTTCCACATTCAGAAACGTTCGAGTATTAATAGCTAGGGATTTCAATCATCCAAACATCAACTTCCTCATCCTGGTGACTTCTGGCGGGAAGGTTGTGGAGTTCTCCACCCTCACATTAGAGGTAGGCTTAATGGAACAGGTGCGGTAGTGTTCGTTACAGAGAGCAGTATGACGTATCTCATCTGGACTTATCCCTTCCTACTGAAGCGCACCTGGTGGGAGCTGTTAAGATCGATGCTCCGCCAGGCGCTAGCACCACGTGGTTATCCTCTTCAGGCTGATCTGTGACGTTGTGATTAGTCGCTCCCCAAACGAGTCCGTTGAAACTTTTGCCTAACCGACCTCAATTTAATCCTAAGGCGTTTAACGGAATCACCATGGCCCCCAAAGGTAACGCTTGCCACTCCGCAATAATACTAAGGCTATATCTTCGGCAGCTCAAGCAAAGCTATTTTGGGAGCGGTATTCTTCTTTCCCACGAAAAGTGTGAAAGTAAGTCACAACTGAAACCTTACACGAAACGCCTCATACAGGAGAAGACTGTGGAATGACTGTGTTATTCAGTATAGAGAACGCACACAGTGCATGAAAAACGCTCCGAATCGGTACACAACATTGGGATCATTATCTTGATCTCACAGAAGTTGTCCAAAACGGTTCAATGGATACGCCGCGTCCGTTACGAAATCTTGGTCGGGTGGATCATCACCATGGGGTCTACCTGAATTTTGAGCTAGCGACCAGGAGACTGCTGAGATATCTAGTTCCCAGAACACTGCAGTTTATGGCGACTCAGACAGCACAGCAGTCTACTACCGCAGCTGAGTTCCTGGCGTTGGAACCTGATACATCACCAGGCCTTGGTAACCTACAGCCCACCCTTTTTAAGGAATGCGCCGCGACAATAGCTTTTCCATTTTTGTTGCTGTTTTGGTGCTCATATATCTCAGGTGCCCTTCCCAATATTTGGAAACGTGGTGTTAGCTCGCCTTTGTGCGAAGGAAGCGGCTTCCATGCGCCTTGAAGGTAGTGGAAAGCACAGCAAATGATATCACGATGGCGCGACTTCAATCCACTAAACTGCCACCTCCGGAGTCCTATGGGCGCGATGCTAACAAATCTCCAGTTAAAAGTTACTGAACACACTGGATAACTACATTTACACGTTATATTGATTTGCTACCTACTGCTACTACCTACAATGAAAGCCAGAATTTGAAGCTGCTTCGTAATTTGTTGAGAAGTGCAGGACAGTCTCACTTCGACGCATTTGACTTGCATTAGGAAATTTCGCTAAGCGATGTTGTCGTTATAGTTGATCAAGAATGGGGGTACAGGGCGAACATATTTGCAAAATAATCCGGGTTTACCAGGTGGAACAGGACGCTGTGAAAGCGCTGGAGCAGCTCACATCATTCCTTACCCGAACAGTCCTGTGATTTGCTTATTCTAGTGTTCCAAATAATAAGCTCGAAGGGGTTATGCCGAACGGACAACTCATGGCCGGAATGAAAGAAAATCTCGTCTTGTAGACGCTGATTACTGATAATACATCCGATTCATCGAGAGATCAGGCTGTTTACCTTGCCAGTAGCTGGACAAACTAAACAGTCTAGTGGAGAAACGGACAGCCTTGACGTCAGCGAGATACAGCGTTTCCTTCCCACATCCTCGATGACTCCTCCAATGTGTTATTGTTGTGTCAGTAGACGACATGAAGCAGGCCATCAGACTTGTCCGGCTCGCAAACGTGATTGAAGGAGCTGTGGTGAACGAGGGCATTTGTTCGGTGTCGCAGATCCCGTCTAGTAACACAAGTGAACCAGGATACTCCTGGTAACGATTTGCCGTCGTTATTTGTACAACAAGTCTACTCAGTGAGCAATTCCAATCTCAGCGGAAGGCAAAAACACGGGTTTCCAGAGCCAAGGCTACCTTCACCAGACATTCGAACGGTGGCGATTTGTGCACTCCGGCACAGGACAACTATTGAGAACGAATTCGATTCCACCTCTCCGATAACACTAATGTGCACAGTTTCTGTGAGCAAACAAATATGAGTGACTGTTATAAGGGAAATGGTTTTAGGCGACTCGGTGAAACAAATCGATGGTTCCAAACCACTCCACTGGATACTCAGGGCGCCACAAAAGGGCGGTAAGATACGTATATGCAATTACTGGAAGGCAGTAAATGGTCATACTGTGTTAGCTAAATTCATAATCTCAACGACCGATTGGCTACTAGCCAAGATAGCCGACGCCCGATTTTTCGCAAGGTCAAACTTAAGGGAGACATTCTTCTACACGTCGTTAACGCCGGAATCCAAGCATCTTGCAGCCGATGACTTTTCCATAGTTAAAAATGCCGATCAACCCGTCACCGAACACAGACCATACGCTAAGGTTTGAACTGACACTCCAGCTAAGGCGTGGGTGGTGTTTCATATGCGTCAGGGCCGCATGTATGCGCCGCACTCTAGCCAAGACTCAAGCTGTGTTCTGATTGGCGGAGCTTTCGACGACCAGTGGGTAATTCGTCCATGCATTTAAAAATGACGCTACCGCTTGTAAATGTGACAATAAAATATGCACTTTTCTTGAATCACGTGTTCTTCTTGCCGCTGTTATTGTCTGTCTAGCTTTATGTTGATCGTACCCGAATGAGAATAAAACTGACGAATCGTCAGCACGGGTTACCACAAGAATATTTGTGCTCCGGTAATTTGCTGGTGGCAATAGACTCCTCAGCCATGGCTGCGGAAAAGCGCCACCATGTGAGTTTCGCTATCCTAGATTTTACCAGGGCTTTCGATGGTGAACTACCGTCTATGGGTCTCGACAACCAGCTATGTGAGTGTATCCAGTAAAATTGTAGGATCAGTCAAGATTCACGACTACACGCAATCTAATGGGGCAGTTGTAGGCCCCTTGATTCGGGGCAGAACAAGACAGAATGTTAAAGGCTGACTCCGATAAGACTGATTTTGTAGATAAATAAGTGATGGTTAGCCAGTAGTGCAGCTTACACCCAAGTGAACCTTAAGGAAGGAATTCCCCCCCGGCAAGTAACAGTCAGTGATGTGATAGCGTGAGCAATTAGTGGGACGGTGCGGAGTAGACGAAAGGCGAGAGTTCAAGCGATGGTTCGGAGTACAAATTCACATGTCACGTGTAACAAAGTGAGAAATATTTGGTCGGTTCTTAGTGTAACCAATAAGTGAGAATATGTATGTAGGATCCACAGCATGATAACCCGACCACGAGGTATAGGTATAGGAGCAGTTGGGAATGACCTTGTGTAGAAGGTCGGCCGTGGTCGCGTAGCAGGAGGGTAACGCTGTTAGGCCGGGTGTGAAAATTTGGTGGTTTGGACCTCCAGGCGAACGTTCCTCCGTCGCGCTCCCAATTTCACTGAAACTAAGTCGAACGTGGATTTCATGGGTTCTGACCAGAATCGACAGCTACTTCCAGACAGAATGTTCTTTGTGCGGATCAACGGTTTGCTGTCTGTTGTTTTGTTGCTACCAGTGAGGTTCCATGACGGGCCCTTTAATATTCCTACTGTTCATGGATAACTTACCGGTTGATATTCGACCCCTGTTGCTCATGTATGTGGACGACACAAAAGTCTGGCAAGCTCTGCGTTCTCCTTAAGACTTTGTCCAGTTGCAGCGTGATCCCGACTCAGTGCGTTGGTGGTCGGTAGAAAACATCCTCTCATTCAACACCAGTAAGTTAAAAATAATCCATACACGGCAAGAGTGCAACATAACCTGCCGGAGTGCAAGGCAGCCACCTGCTATTGTTCTCCAGGGAAGACTTGGGGAATTTACTGTCGGCAATTTTCTGTCCTAACGACAATACGGTGGCACTGACAAAGAAGACCAAAGGCAGGTTGGCAGCGCTCAGTAGGCTACTGGGAAAATTTCCACCAGAATGTTTTGCAGGTATCCGCGATTCTACATCAAGACCTGAGCTGAAGTCAAACAGAGAGGCGTGCGCTGTATACCTGAAAGAAGATAGCCAACCTCGAATATTACAACAACGAGCAACGGCAAGGTTATATGCCTCTGCTCGTTATCATTTGCACACCAACATGAGCTCCCGAGCCCCCTCCTATTGGCTTAGAGATTGCCAAGGAGAGACATGGTCCTCGCCAGTGAAATCTTGACCACAAAAATAGCACCCCAGTCGAAATCTTTTCAAGGTTGCGAAGACCATTAACTTGAGAGGACGCAAGTTCAAGCTAGGTAGGGCTTGTAATCGTCTGCCTCGCAAGCAGCACGTTTTTGTTTCGTGGGCATTTCCAACCTGAAATGTATTCTCGTCGGAAATCGCGGTGTCAATTACGATGGGGACATACAAGAAGCGTCTCGATAACTGGCTTTTATCTAGAAGACCCCACTAGAATGCCCAGCTCCTGACACGTATGTGTGTGCCATTTCCAGTATGCAGATTTGTCCTGACCTTTACCGCTACCTCGGCGTGGTGGTCAGGCTTGAGTGCTGTTTTGATCCGGAGGGCTGTGTTGACTGGGAATTCGGTCCTTCCAGGCCCAACCTTGTCAGATTGGCCAAAGGGGAGCAGCCAGACAGAAAGTAGATGCGTGCGTTTGTTGTGCGTGGAGACTGTGTGTTGTGGCTTCGTTGAGCAAGGTACTTGCTTCTGCCTAGACTGACTGTACGTCTGTCTGTTAGGATCGTGTGTGCAGTATCAATGTTCCTGTGAGTGAGTGCTGGATTTGTTTTGATATGGCTGTCGATCCTCTCCTTGGCGGCTGATGCTGCTGCGTCTGCGTGTGTGTGTGAGTCACCTGCTGCCTTGAGGTTTAGGCATTTTATCCAAATGCTTTGGTTGAGGGCTCTAATTGCTCTCCTGCACAGGTCTGGGCGTCCTGGCAGTATCCAAAGCCCATACATGCAATGATCATACAAAATAAACTAAATACCACACTGCATTGGCCGTCGCGCAGGATAAACCTGGTCGTCCTATCTGCTGCACATGGCAGGGTGGATAGGTGAAAATATGCTACTGCCAGACACTCAACCTCATACTCCCCCAACCACGAGCCCCCGAGCAGATAATGCTCAATCAGGTTTCAGTGCCCAGAAGATCAATTTGAGATAGGCCCGAGGACGCAGGACGCTTGCCATTGGATCTTGGAGCGTGCGCACGCTGCTGGATCGATGCAGCGCCACAGAACGACGGGAACGACGCACCGCCCTGATCGCGATGGAACTGGGCCGATATGGAATAGACCTGAGTGAGACAAGGCTTGCAGACCAAGGTAAGTTGCGGGAAGCGGATACTGGGTACACGTTCTACTGGATAGGTTATTCGGCAGACAGTGTTCAGGAGCATGGTGTCTGTTTTGCAGCTGCTGATCGCAACAATGCTTTGATTTCAGGCAAACCGCACGGCATCAGCCCTCGAATGCTGTCCATGCGCTTGCGACTCAGTCGAGGCAAGTGTGCCATAGTTATTAGTGTTTATGGTCCAACTATGTGTTACACTGATGATACAAAAGACCAGTTCTATGATCAGCTGTCCGCCACAATCCGGTCTGCGCCAGTGAATGACCGACTGTTTGTTTTGGGTGA
>QNGE01000068.1:380361-400601 GCA_008508345.1 Paragonimus westermani | reverse complement strand
TAGAGGATCTAACGTGGCCTCCAGTGAGGTGCAGCTATCTCGGAAGAGACAGCTCATACAGATAAATGGCCTCTTTGAAGAAGTGAGCAAGGCGCACTGGTCCTCTCTGAGGCCAGTACACTTAAAGTGGTACCAGTGTAGGCACGTCTGGCACTGCATACCGTTCTGAACAGTCATGCGGCAGCCGAAACGACCACAAGCACTCGATACCTCTGATCCATCGATGCTGCTGGATCTTGTGCGTGTCATTGTGTTATGGTCTGTGAGTGAATATGACAGTTGTTAATGAAAAGGAAACACGATGCTAGAAAATAATACGGATACTATCAAGGACAAAAAAGCTAATACACAATTACTACGGATAATATCGAAAACGAATAATACAATACTTAATGAGTTATGCTATTCGACAAAGAATAGCAGTGATCGTGTATAATTTTTTGATGCACCGGGCACCAAGATAGCAAAAATATGAATAGACAATGACACCAAGGAAATTTAAACCAGATTTCGAGGTAGACGTGGAAGCCGGCTATTCTTGCAGCCAGCCGGAAGACATCATGAGAATATGGCGCAAACACTTTGGCAGCCTGCTTAACCGCCCTGCTACAATTGCTTAGGTGGATGTGAACAGTCTGCCGCAACAGGGTATCAAATCTTCGCTTGCTCTTGCCCCAGATTTGCTGGAGTTGCAAAGGGTTATCAGCCAACTGCGCAACGGAAAGGCTGCAAGCGAGGATGGGCTGCCAGGTGAGATCCTGAAGAATTGCGGTCCGGCGTTGGAACGCGCTTTGCCTCAGCTGGTTTACTTTATTTTGGAGCACGAGGCAATGCCGCAAGACCTCAAGGACGCCCTTATCGTACCCCTGTTTGAAGGCAAGGGTAGCAAGCAGTGCACCAACAGTTACTGAGGTATCAGCCTTTTGAGCTGTGCAGGCAAGGTACTTGCCAGAGTTCTCCTGAACCGCTTGAATGCAACCGTTTTGGAGGAGACTGTTCCAGAGGAGCAGTGTGGATTCCGATCCAGTCGAAGTACGATCGACCTGGTGTTTGCTGCTCGACAGCTTTGGGAGAAGTGCCGGGAACGGAATCAGCCCCTGTATGCCCTGTTCGTGGACTTCACAAAGGCTTTCGATTCCATGAACCGCGAGGCGCTGTGGACGGTGCTTGGTAAGCTTGGATGTCCAGGTAAGTTCGTCAGTATGGTTAGACTGTTGCATGTGGGCATGAGGGCGAAGGTGCGATCGTGTGGATCGACCTCTGATGATTTTGACATCGTCACTGGCGTGAAGCAGGGTTATGTTCTAGCCTCAGCCCTATTTAGCTTATATTTGACTGCCATAGTCTCAGTTGCTTTTCGGAACTCTGAAGAGGATGGTGTTGAGTTGGAGTGCCGGACGGACGGGCGGCTGTTGAATATCCGGCGGTTCGGCGCCACAAACCGGATACAGACCTCAAGGATGCGCGTGCTTCTGTTCGCAGATGACAGCGCATTGGTGGCACACAGCGAGGAAGAGCTGCAACGTCTGGCTACAGCCTTCGCTTTGGCAACATCGAAGTTTGGATTGGACATCAACACATGTAAGAAGTTTTCGTTCTTTCGGATTCCCCCTGGTGGAGGCGCTGCTTGTGTACCTCAACCCCAAATTCGCATCGCTGGAGACACCGCGAATGGCTGCGGGGATTATTGCTACTTGGGTAGCAACTTGTCGACAGATTTGTCCGTGGACCGCTAGCTGAAAGAGCGTGTGGCAAAGGTTAGTGCTGCTTATGGACGTCTTGAAAAGCGTGCCTGGAAGAGTCATAGCCTGAAGATGGCCACCAAGCTGCGTGTTTGCCGTTCAATGGTGCTGTCTGTACTGCTGTGCGGCAGTGAGACGTGGACGTTGTGTCAGCGGAACGTGAGCTATCTGAGCCGCTTCCATGTGCAGTGTCTGAGAAGCATCTTGAGTATTGGATGATCCGACATGGTTCCGAACACTGAAGCACTGTGGTGAGTGGACATGGACGGGATGGAAGCCACGTTGATGCTGAACCAGCTCCGTTGGCTCGGTCACGTCCGTCGGATGGGCGATGACCGTATCCCGAAGCAATTACTGTACGGACAAGTGAAGTCAGGTAAGCGAAATCCCGGTGGCCAGAAGCGGAGGTACGAGGATGTTGTGCAGGTAAGCTTTACACGTTGTAACATTGATTTTAGATGTTGGGAAGATTTGGCGTTGAACCGGACGGCCTGGAGGAAAACGGTTCGGGCGGGCGTGCGAAAGTTCAACGTGCAATTATTGCGCGGTCGCGAGCGGAAGCGTGCGGTACGCAAAGGAACCATCAGTGCCATGGGTCGCGGTGACGTGACTATATGGCGTTGCGATGTGTGCGGTCGCGAATGCGCTGGCCGTTTGAGGTTAGTAGGTCACCAAGGTACTCACAGTACACCGTCGGTGAGGAGACGATGAGTACGTTAGGCTCAGGTGGATCATATCAGTGTATCCATTCTACCTCTGTTAATGATTGAATCGGTCAACATCCTGGTCGTTGACAATTAATCCGCATCTCCTTTCAGAAACCTGAGTGTTTGTGGTTTTCTATCCATTCTCTTCTTCGGCTTTGTTGGTGTATTGTATGATGAATGGTCTGTGTGGCTTTTCATAGTTCAATGAGAAATTTGCTTTTCATCCCTATCTACTCTGGGATGCAATAACCTGCACTCCTATACTGCAATGCTTCTTGTATTATACTTCACATATCTTTCTTCTTAGTTTAGATCTCGTCATTGCAGTCTCTGTTTAGTTTCCGAGAGATAAGTGTTTTAACTTCCTTATTAGCCAGTCAACTGACAAACCAGCATTGGCCGGCTGGACAGAATGGCCCCCCACTGGCACACCTCCCGGTCTAATTCCTTCGGGTTTACACTGGATATGTGACGTTTGGGTGGAACCGCGAATGGTGCGGCGCAAGCCAATTGCTGTGATGTTTAGGCGCAGGCGTATTTTGGCTTCGGTCAGTGCGACAGGCTAGTCCGAATCGAATACCGCCAGAAATGTAAACCTGCGCTGCTGATCTGGCCATCCCTGTGTGCATGCTTCCCACCCGAATATTCGCCATCAGGCCCGGCCATTTTGCACCAACCATCTGTTGACGTTATACTCAATCACGACCATTTCCTCCTGCTATTACTGGTGTAGCGACCCTATTTGTTTATGGCTAACTTTAACTTCAACGCATTTCTCAATTGATCGGTCATAGCCCGTCTGAACTCTACACTGGTAACACCTACTTTTGTTCCCGTCACCGCTATTGTTACTCTTCACCAAACACGTCGGAGGTGAATGTGGACTTATGTCCACATTTTGGTATTGATATGTTCGCCGAGCTTGGCATTTAGGTTGCAAACGTTCCATCACCAGGCGAGGTGACATCATCAGTGCGTAAGTGTTTCAGCTGAAACACTTACGCACTGATGATGTCACCTCGCCTGGTGATGGAACGTTTGCAACCTAAATGCCAAGCTCGGCGAACATAACAATACCAAAACCATCAACCCGAACTACAAACAACAGCACCACCACTGTTCCCAACCATCAGTTATGTCCACATTACACTACCACACAATAACATGGTGTCTCTCGGTTACGGTAGTGAAATGCCGACCGCCACATTCAACACGTACCCAAATAATATACGTTCACCCTTTCAGCGGATCACGCGACTAGGGAGGACGGGTGGCCTCCCAACGTCCGCCCAGAAAGCGAAGTCATCAGAGAATCAGAAACCATAGAAAAGAACAGACGCATACTGAGGCAGCTTAAGGCGCGGCACTTTCACAAGTGTTGCATTTTCTGCCCGCAATAAACCAGTGAACCACTGAATCGAGAACACTGGGCATTAAAATTATCCTAAGCCAACTGCTGACCTCATCTAATTACATCCCAAATATTTATTCAGGTATGTTTGAAATTATTTAGGCCATCTGAAAGTCATTTGCAAGTTGAGGACCTCTTAGGTTGTGACCAACTTATTGAATCCATCGGGGTCTTGTTTTACTGGATCGGTTACGTGATTGGCGGCTGTTGGAGGCTAAATGGATCGGGCACGTTTGTATAAGAATAGGGATAAGAGTGCAGAGGTATGTCGTTTTTCATTCTTTTTCAGTCCTGTTAAAGGAGCTCAGGAGAAGGCGAGTTGACCAGTCTGTTGAGCTCCGTCGTGCCAAAAAAGATGAACAACTGCAAAAGCGTCGAAACATACTTCTCAGTGAGCTAGACGAAACATCCCCCCTTAAGGAAAAACAAGTAACTCTTCGTCTGTCCGTCACGTTTTTCAAAGGTTGATGCACCGGAGAATGTGAATTACGATTCCGTAGTTCATGAGATGTTAAATGCTGATGAACGTGTGCGGTTTCATGCCATTCAACTTTGTCGTAAGGCGCTGTCAAGGGCCAGAAACCCACCAATCGACGAATTTTATAAAAGGAACGTGGTTAAAATACTAGTCGATAATCTTTCTTCTTTATCGTAAGTCACGTCTGCTTTATTACCGCTGAAAGTGATGATCTTGTTTTCGAAGCTACTTGGGCCTTAACCAACATTGCTTCTGGCGACACCACGCATACGACTGCTGTGGTCGAAGGTGGCGCGGTCCCAAAGCTAATAGGATTGCTTAGCCATCCGGCTATGAATGTTGCTGAACAGAGTGTATGGGCTCTTGGAAATATCGCTGGTGACGGCGCTCTCTTCCGGGATATGCTGATCGGGGCCGGAATTCTTCCTCCTATTCTTAAGTACATGTTTTTACTGAATGAAAACACACACACTTCAGGTTACTAGAACGCGCATGGGATATGCAGACCGTCGTGTCGAATGTCGCTTGGGTGTTATCCAACCTTTGTCGCAATCGAGATCCTCCGCCCCCTCCGGACGTCATCAAAACAATGCTTCCTGTGTTAAAGCGTTTGTTGCAGTATGAGAAAAACAAGGAGGTTGTCGTTGACACTGCCTGGGCATTAGCTTATGCCAGCGATGCAGTAAATAATGTGATTGATGACATTTTGAGCAGTGGCTGCCTTAAGTACCTTCTTCGTCTACTCGCCTCACACTCCGTTAGTTGCATGTTCTTTTCTTAACGCTTTGTTTTTAGCCCAATCTTATCTCACCAGCCCTAAGAGCGGTGGGAAATCTGGTTGTTGGAAATGATGAGCAAACGCAGACTGTTCTTGATGCCGGTCTTCTTCCCTATGTTCCCGCGCTGCTGAATGTAGACAAGTCGAACATAGTCAAAGAAACTTGTTGGCTGGTCAGTAACATAACAGCAGGCAACGTAGGCCAAATCCAAGCTGTAATCGATCATAATATTGTCCCTTGTGTCCTGGAAGTTCTTCGCAAGGTAATGCTTGAATTTATGCTTGTCGTGGTGTGGTTTCTTTTTCCTCGAGGTTGTTTTTTGCCAACATGTTCATAAATGACGCGTAATTTCACACCAGCTATGATCTTTGAAGTGTTCCGTTCTGGTCGTCTACGATTTTGTCTATACAATGCGCGCTGCGGCATATGATGGGTGATGGACCCCGTTAGTTTCCTCATTTTCTACTCAGTTGACTATGTTAGACAGCTAGTTTCTTTACCTTTTGTTTGCCTCCATTTTATTTTCGCATTGTGAATCCCTAATGCAATCTAACTTTCAATCTCAGTTTCTTTTTTAAAAATGTGAAAAGCCAACGCCCTTAAAAGTGCACTACATTGTTGGCAGTATCGCCATCGTCTGAGTGTTTCCAATACGGATTTCGTTACGAAAAAACGAACGTCTCATTAAGGTTCATTGGCGGTGCAAAAATATTTTACGATGGAATGAGTCTTCGTTAGTTGTAACGTTCCGTTATACATATACATACATATGTATATATAGCATCGAGTAATAGATCATACTCTGAATCACGTCTTTCGTGGGTAGTAGTTAAAACCAAGCTGAACCTAAGGACCACCCCATGGGTCCCCGCTTGGTGCTGTATTGTTTCCATCTTTCCATCAATTCCACTACAATGCGTTAGAAATGTGAGGTACTAATGATCCCAGTGCATCACCAGTTCTCGCCAATAAAATGATTCGTTTCCTCAAGGACAGCGAATGTACACATTTCGCTCGAAGATCCCAGCAGTCTGTTCGTGATACACAGGGTGTAATATGCACATAGTGTAATGCATATCGTAAGTGAATCCAACATATAAAAGGTCCTGGTCGTTTGGCTGTTGTGTGGTTTATCCTTCTAGTATCTTCAGGTAACCTCTAAAGATGGATTTGGAACTCTTTTGGAGCCATGTAAAAAGGAATCTTTCTCCGCTTTCACAGACATGCTCTTCAAACACTTTACGGGGCCTATTTAAAGCCACCGCTCGAGCATGCCAGTCAGATCATGTATGACGGCTAGTGAGGAGAGGTTGATATAAGGTAACAGACCCGCCTCGGGCTATCTGGAAAACTGAAGGGCTACCTCATGATTGGTGCTTCTCAATGGTAGCTCTCGTTTTCAAAAAAATAGTTGGAAGTCTGTGTGACATTCACAGCGGCTGCGTCCAATTTACTCACTGGCCCTACACTACGTCAGTTCACTAGGACCTGACGAAGCCAGATACGTGAAGATTAAGTAGGATTACGGTCCGGACGTGGGTGTGTTGGCCACATTTTCACTTTGCGACGGGTCTTGGAACATCGATACTCTTACAGACAGGCGACGTTTGTGATCTTTTTAAACCCAAAGGCTAATTTGGTTGCTCGTATCGTTTTCTGGAACTGCCTTCGCAAGAGAGTTTCAAAGAAATGCGCGAATCTGCTGAAATCGCTGTGTACCCATTCTGCTAGCAGGGTAAATGTTTACGGGCAATTGTCTCGGATGTTTATCGCTTTTAGTCGTGTTCGTCAGAGGTATCCTATCTCCATTTTGCCGTTCGATTTTGTCATGGACTACATTGTGGGGGTGCGCATGAGGAATCCAGCGACCATGACGTTGAGCTTGTTCCTTAGCGTTTGACTCTCATGAAGTATGTGGATGGCATTATCTTAGTCTATTTGCCGATGACATGCAGGCAATGTTGAACAATGTGAGCGATGGGGCTGGTTTGCATGGAATGCGCTTCGCACCTTCAAAGTACAAAATGCTGCCTGAAGACTGGGGGCATTCCCATTCCTGCGCTCTTTATTGCTGGCAATTCAGCTAAGGCTGTGGACACTCACTTGGTTGGCGCTATCTCGTCAGTTTATAATATTGCTGACTGTAGACGACTGGTAGACTTACAAATTGATACATCAAATGTTCTTCCGGAATGTATGCGTTGAGTCTACCAAAGTCGAGGATTTTCTTAGTCAACTACTTTACTTCTGTGGTTAGTAATACTGAGCAAATTCAATCTTGAATGGAAATAAACGTATATTCATGGTTATTCTTCCGAGGAAAGTAGTCCAGGGACACGTGGCGTCAGGTGATAATAAAATACTGTAGTCAAGTGGGTGAAGCAAGTATGCTGCAATTGATAGAAAAACTGGTCAAACTAAGATAGGAAGAAATAAAATGTATGCGTCGACGAAAGTTGCACTGATATCAGCGAGGACAGCAAAGGCATGAGTTGCTTCTGCCAACCTGCGTCATCTCTAGAGTAGGTTGTCGTGAGGAAGGATACGTAGTGCTTGCGTGTATTCTGTTTTACCCTGTGGTTCGGAAACGTGATCTGTTTGTAGCGAAGATATCAACAGACCTGTAGTGTTAACCATCGTTGTCTCTGCCAATTAGCCCACGTCAATTAGAATGATCACGTGGTCGTACGTTCCGGAACGTTCGGGGTGCTCGATCAATGGACCAACTAATCACGCTGTACTGTCTGAGGGTTAGGTCACGCTCTCCGGGCGTAATGTACCCAGAACATCACTTGTAAGGTAAAACTGCATGGTTGTCAAGCTACAACGTGATCACGAAATTTAAAGACCCTAACCGTTCCATTGAGTAGAGTGATTAGGTGCCATCTGTCTATCTGGGTTCCCTGTGACCAATCAAACCGCTGGCTGAAAACACTGTGATGGTAATATGCAGTAGTCAGTGACTTACTTGCATTCATGCCATTTTAATTCTTCAGCTTAGACGTCTTTTATCAGTTTTCTCTTTTTAGTAACATTTTCTTCCGGGATATTCCACTTCACTCTGTAATGTTACACTAGATTTTTGCCGTTCGGTCAAGTGAAGTGATCAACCTTCCTTAGTATTTCCCGTTATGATTGAACTCGCATCTCTTGTGTATTCAGGTTCTTGCTCGGTTCCCAGCTCGTCATACTTTGGATTCTCTCAAAATGTCTTCGGTCTTACGTAGCTTAGATTGCACAAATGTTATTCAAAACAATCGTTTCGCGGGCGACCTATCTGTGAACACGAACGAAACGACTGCCTAATGTGGAAGTATTTTTTTCATTAACGGGGTCTCCTTTACAAGAGCTTCCACGCTGTTTTGGTTTTCTTGATGCTTTCCTTTGACTTGCCATTCCACTATGTAATGGAATTGAAGGTTATTTGTCGAACTCCTATTTTGTTTGTTTCTTTCACGTTATCCGCTAGCTGACAAGCTTTTATAGTTCGATGCAGCCTTTAGTTACTTCAGGCTGTTGATAACCAATTAAATTGAGTGGGAAGTCGATTTTAAACCACCTGCCTGACAAACCCGCGGTTTACAATCACTTATGGTTAAATTGGTATCAATCTTCTGTTTGGGCTTGTCCTGAGCTTTCGTACAGACCGGCTGTTTCAGCAGACGTTTAGTGGCTCCGTCATGGTTGTCTGAACATTCCAGATGACATCACCAACCCTTGCGCTAAAATTGGGAAGAAAATTAGTTTGGAAAAATATCTGATTGATTAGTTCGTATGTGGGATTGTTGTTATCAGTCTGCTCAGACAGACGGATGCATTCCCAATCGTTCCGTTGGATAGACTGTTCTTTCCCAATTCTTAGCGTAGTGGTGTTCAGTGACAACCTATGAATAGCTGTGAAAATCGTTGTCTTGTGTTTGCACTTCCAGATGAAGTGGAGCCTCAAAGTAAGCTAAAGACAACCGCAGTAATAAGTGGTTTATCAAGAATATGAACGATTTCTAATCCCACCCTAAGTTATGGAACGAGCTTTGAAATTGGTTTGGATACTTCAGTGCTACATCCAGCTGTGCATCTTGAGCTTGTCTAAATAGTAGTGGTTTGGGCCGCCGCTCACCTCACCAGTGACGTGAATTATCCCAGAGGAAAACGTTACTGGTTACACTTATTTGGTCGGTCACGAGCCTGACCAGACGATGTGATTCGGGTCACCGCCCACCTCAACATGATGAGAAATATTCAACAGAGTGGAACCAACATGGGCTAAATGAGGTTAAATAAGACCAGTGTTGTGGATGCACATCTCTTTCCATCAGCTGCGGCATGCTACCCCACCAGTAGCGTTCCTAACCAGCGATTTGTGTGGTCACGAGCCTTCAACCGGACAGACGGCACACCCATTTCATTCAACGAGGCAGTCGGGGTTTCAAATTTCGTGAACATGTGTTGTCCCATCACCCCATGGCGGCAGTGCCCGGTGAGGCATTCGTTCAGCCGCCACGTGATGCAGTCATAGCAAAATGTATAGTTTTGTTATTTCAACAACTGATAGCGTACCGGGTTTTAGGAATACACACTAGAGAATGGTTATGTTGCTCGCACTCTCATACCACCTGATCTGGGTTATTCGGGCGAAACAACACTGATCAAACACGGCAATTTTGTTCACATCTCCATGACAGAGGCTAAATTCCCGAACAACAGTGCAAAAGTGATCGTTCGTACGCACTTTTCACTGTCTCCCCACGGCGGTTGTCGGACACCAGGTATGACGCAGATTAGTTAAGATGACATTTGTCTTCATTATTCTATTCAGCAATACCACAAGCTGGTGAGGTGACGCTTCCCAGACATCCTAAACAGTCCAGTCTCAGTCGCATTACCTGCTCTATGTAATTCGCGAACACTTGACTACGGTACCTCCGTCTCAATCTGGTCACGTGAAATTTGTCGATATTTCATCGCTTCAGTTTGCCGTGGTTCGTCATGCGCGTGTGAACCCGCTCTTTATAAGAATTTCTCCTGCGATCCATCTTGGCAGTTGGTGCCTCCAACTGGTCGCAGGTAACCGTGTCTAGCTCATGTTACACTGCTCCATAGTTCTGTGCCAAACTTTCTCTGCGAGGTTCGGTTCGTTCCGGCTCTACGCGATAGATGCTTGAATATACACCCCTGCGGATAAACCAGTGGTCTCTAAATGGCCGTCTGAAAAGAAAAACAGTAAACGAGACAATGGCGATCGTTTTCATCAATGTTTATGAGGGAGGCATTTTTATTGAAGTTACCTTCACGGCACAAATGTGCAGGTCACATGCGAATCAGTCTTTCTGGCGGCGTCACTGGTGTGTAACACGCACCTACTCGGAGCATTTCATGCCATTTGACTCATTGTCAGCTAGTCACACAAATGTAGGCACAGCTTGAATAGTTCAGCTATCCGGTCGCATGTCAGCAGTGAAAACCCTCTGAGTACCCATCACTCACTGTCCTTTTCTGTTACCTTGACATAATGATCATGCTTGCGTGTCATGCTGATCCGCTGAGCTATACTAACTAATGCTCCCACCCTTTCAATCACAGGCCAAAATAGTTACGCAAATTATATCGCACTGCTTCTGTGCAGTAGTGTACGCAGATACACAACGCTGTGGGTGTGCACAGGACCATATTTATGGCTACAACACTACGGTTTATTGCGCACGAAGTGAGGAAATTGGCAAGGTACCATCAGAAAATGAGTACTCTGATCCCCCAACTGCTGACCGCCACAATAAGCGTATTATGTACTACGGAATTCCTTAGGGGCTTGTAACTTTCAGTGCATCTGTTCACAACATAGTCTTATTCGCGGCGCCTGACAATGGTCTCCAGACCTTTTTTGATGCCTTGGCGTGGCGGTCTAGCATGTGCATGGCATCATCCTGGAAGGCTGTGCCAACTAGAACCTTGGTCCTTCCATGTACTGCCACGGCTGAAAGAGGAGGGGAGCAGCCAGACAAAAGTAGTTACTTTCATAGGGTTCTGTCACATTATCGGTGGTGTAGAAGTGCGTAGGTAGTGATGTATAATCCTGTAAGCATACTTCAGCAGAACCATTTTCATCAATGCATTCCGCGTCATAATAAGAAGGGGATTAGAGGAAGTACCCTCAAACAAAACAACACGCTGGACGTCCAACAGCTGACCGTAACTGTCGACGTGTTATTCAGTACGATCAAAAAAATTTCACTCATTCGAAAGCGCGACGTAGCTACGAATATGTTTTAAACTCGCGAAAAGAAAACCTGAGTGGACCACGGAAAAATAGTCCACTTGACAGGATTCGACTTTTTCTCCCTGAAACAATGAAAACGGAAACTCTTGGTCAAATGACGAGTGTGAAGAGCCGTTCTGTGCGACAGGGAGACAAATACAGAGTTGTTTATGTGATGCATGGTGACCTAAAAACATTCTTGAACCAGAAGATTGAATGACGGTCGCTAAAACCAATAGTTAAGGTTACCAAACCACCAGTGAGCATAAAATAAAGATCGAGCAGGGAGAGTAGCGAAAGTCACTTCTGAATTGTTCTGGAGGTCCCTGTCCATTCTGACCGGACAAAACCGTTTTCATAAGGAAGAGGGTGGTTTGGAAAAAAAATAGGATAACAATAGAATACACCCACTGCGCGCGGTGGTGACCAAAATCACTGTCTTATTCAGTACGACCTCGGTCTCGGGTAGGCCTGTCATCGTTCATTAGGTTATAATCATGTTATGAACAGCGTGGGTTGGCAGTTGATGCAAAATCACTAACGCTCAGCGTTCACGATAACCTGGCTTAGCTACGACGGTTGCACTAACGATCTGCGTTATCACGGACTATACGACGACGGACGAACTACCGCAAATGAAGAAGACAGGAAGACAGGGAACCTTCAGCCAAGGATATATTTGATCTCAACCAAACGTTAAAAAATACACTGAAAAACTCCACCGTATTTATATTGTTCAAGCGAAGGCTCATACAGTGTGGAGGCTCATGCAGTGGTGGAGACTCATACAATAGTGGAGGCTCATACAGTAATGAAGAATAAACATTTTTGGGTTAATTGTGGCATTACCCCAACACCTCCCTTTTGAGCCTTTTCATTAGTACCGCTTGGCCGTGGGATTCACTTGTAGTGGACGGACTAGACGTCTCACTCGGTCTGTCCATCGTCTCCGGAGCAGTCTGTTGTCAGCACGCAGGTCTGTCGTAGGAATTGAAGATCTGACGACCGTGGGGATTGTGAGCGTGTCCAGTAGAACGTCCAGCGGAAGCACATGTGTTTCACGCATTGATGCATCTGGATGTCGGGGTCGAAGCTGATTACGATGGCGAATCCAGGTGGAGTTGCCAACCGAGACTTCGAGGAGTACCTTCCCTCTGCGAGCCTTCACTACTCTATCTATCCACTCCTCGTGTGTAGGGCGGTAATCACGCACGTACACTGGTGAACCGATAGAGAACTCGGTGTGAGCTTCCGTCAGGCCTGGCTGATGGGGCAGCATGTCTGTCGGAATTAGGGCATGATGAACTGTGCGCAGTTTGTGACCCATCAGAACTTCAGATGGCGAGCGACCATCAGGAGCTGCTTGGTTTGGTGTAGACCGATAAACCACCAGGAAGGTTTGCAGAATCTCATCCGTCGTCCCCTCCCCGCGCGACTTGAGAAGTGCTCTTTTCAGAGTATCGACGAACCTTTCGGCCTGACCGTTGGGTTGCGGGTGATACGGCGGCGAGAACACACGCTGGAAATTGGGGCGGCTGCAAAAATCGCGAAATTGTGCGGACGAGAATTGTGACCCATTGTCCGACTGAGTATCTCAGGAAATCCATGCTGACTGAATATCTTCCGTAGCGCTGCGGTTGTGGTTGAAGATGTAGCCGAATGGAGTGGGACGATTTCTGGCCACTTCGAATGCGCGTCCACTAGGACGAGGTCCATTGATAGGTCCGGCGAAGTCAAAATGGATGCGCGACCAAGGACCTTTCGGAAGATCCCAAGGAACTGGATCCTGCTTTTTTGGAAGCTTAGCGGCCTGTTGGCATTCCGAGCAACGCTTGACCAACTCCGAGATGTAGTCGTCCATGCCGGGCCAGTACGCAAACCCGCGTGCAATCGCTTTCATTCGGCTTGTCCCCGGATGACCGGAATGAGACTGATGAAGAACAGCTCGTCGGAGAGAGCGAGGAACCACGACCCGATCGGCGAACACGAGGCATGAGTCCACTACGGTCAAGGACTCACGTCGAAGGAATGGTTGATGGATTTCTCCGGACAACGGAACGTTAGGCCAATGAGTTCGAACGTATTCCATGACTTGTACGATGGCCGGGTCCTCTGCGGTTGCGTTTCGAATGTCATCGGCGATCACTGGAATTCCATGGATAGCATCGTTAAGCTGGCGACGTACGTCGTTCTCGAATGACAAGGATGCAATCACTGTATCATCCTCTGGAACCTGGTGATTGCTGATAAGGCGTGACAGACCATCGGCTCGACCAAAATCCTCCGTGCGGCGATAGTCAATCGAAAAATCGTACCCCAGTAGTATCGTTGCCCATCGTTGCAGTCGGTTGGCGGAATAGACCGGGATCCTTTTCTTCGAACCGAACACGGACAAGAGTGGCTTGTGGTCGGTGAGCAGTGAGAAATGTCGACCGTAGAGAAGCTTGTGAAATTTCTTTACCGCAAAGATGATAGCCAGGGCTTCCTTCTCGATTTGTCCATAGTTCTTTTCCGCAGGACTCAGTGTACGGGAAGCATGAGTGATAGCCTTTTGAGAACCGTCCGGGAAGATATGCGAAACCACTGCCCAACCCCGTAGTTGGAGGCATCCGCAGCCAAAACGATCGGGAGAGGTGAGTCGTAGTGTGTCAGTAGGAGATCCGACTGAGCATCGTCTTCAGTTTTGCAAAAGCCGATTCGCATTCACTCGACCAGTTCCATTTAGCTTCTTTCTGTAGCAGCTGGTTTAGCGGTGCCCGAACATCATGTACACTTGACGGGAATGAGCTGTAGTAGCTGATGAGTCCAAGGAAGTACGGAAGCGTTGCGAAATCAGTAGGAGCTGACATCTGTTGAATGGCTCGGATGTTTTTCGGGTCAGGATGGCGACCTGCAAAGTCGAAGATAAAGCCCAAGTACTTTATCGACGGTAGGAAGAACTGACACTTTTCGGACTTCAGTCGAAATCCGTAGTCCTGGATGCGCTGGAGCACAGCCACGATTCTACTGTGGAGTTCTTCACTTGAGCGACCCATCAGGATAATATCATCCAGGTATGCGGCTGTACCCGGTAGACCAGAGATCATGGCGTCGATAATTTGCTGGAAAATGGCAAGTGCCGTCTTCACACCGAACGGGAGCCTGGTGTATTGGAATAGACCTCTGTGGGTGTTGATCGTGACCGGTTCACGGGATTCCGGTGCGACCTCGATTTGGAAGTATGCTTCCGCCAAGTCCAGTTTGGCGAAGCATGTGCCGCCACTGAGTATTGTGAACAGGTCCTCAGGAACGGGGAGCAGATGGCAGTTCGCTTCTAAGCTCGCATTGAGCCCAGTGGAGAAATCTGCAAAGATCCGGATGGACCCATTGGACTTCTTCACCATGACAATCGGTGCGGCCCATGCAGAGTATGTGACCGGGTTCAGAACACCAAGTTGTTCTAAACGTTGCAGTTCCTGATCGACCAGAGGAAGGGCTGCATATGGTACCGACCGTTTGGGTCGGTAGACCGGTTGGCTTCCATGACGTAGGTGCAATATGGCCTGGATGTGGTCGGACAGATCGCCATGTGTGTCAACGGACCGCACGTGGTTACAGATTGACCGGATGGGAAGATCCAGGAGGCCAAGTTGCTCGATCCAGTCAAGAGCCAAGGGATTCAGGTCAGAGTCGGGAACGTAACGTCCCGTTGATCGTTTTTGCTCGGAATGATACCGAACAATGCAGCTGACCAGTCAGCTGCACGGTACCACCACAAGCACTCGTGGCGGTTTGGGATGATCGATGGACAGGAGGGCTGTCCAGTTTTCGCCAAAGAGCCCCGGAGATAATCGTGATGTCGGAGGCTGTGTCCAGTTGTAGACGAACCGGACGACCGTTGATGTGAACCGACAGGAACTTGCGATTCTCCGCGACATTGACTTTGAAAGTGGCCAGCATACTGGATGATCTGTCAACCGGTTTGCCGCGGGTCGCCAATCGTTTCGGGCAGAACCCATCTTTGTGCCCGACCATGTGGCATTTCTGGCAGCGATGTTGCCGGAAGGTGCAAAACCTGTGGAAGTGCCACGCACCACAGTAATGACAAGCAAAAGGAGGCTTGTCGTGGCTGGCTTGACCGGTTCTCGTAGGAGAATGGGGCTTGGAAACCATGTGCACCGAACGAGGGGCTCGGTCCGGGTTCTGGTTCATCGCGGGGTCACGTTTCAAGTTGATTAGTCGGTCACATTCATCTACCATCTTCTCCAGTTTCGTCTCGGGCTGCTGATCGATCATGGTCAGGAGCCGCGTTCGAAGACCAGCGTAGCTGGGAGCTTGGAGACCACAAACGAATACCAAGCATCGGGACCGAGTTTGAACCGACCGCATTCACGATTGACCAAATCAGCGTATGTGACAAAATCGTCATTGTCACGTTTGACCAGTTGGAGACATTGAAACTTGGCGTTGAATACTGAACAGGTATCCCCGAATACCTTCTTCAGTTTTTCCACAGTGTCCGCGAAGCTCAGCGTTCGCGGCTCGGCAGGGAGAATGTAGTTCGAATAACGGGCGTGCTCTCTGGACCAAGTTTCAGGAGAAGCAGGCCCACCTTGGTCTCGTCGTCTCGATTGGCCAACTCGACTGTGAAAACGTCTTCGTACCGCTTGTACTACGACTTGGATGATACACCGGCATCAGGATCATACAGGAACTCGTGGATATTCCTGGCCATGTGATCCACAGGCGGCGGATCAGCTGAAGGCGTAGATGACCCCATTGTGGCAAACCGTGTAGTGATGAGCTCCATCAATCGTATTTGCGCCTGCATCATTTGCTTCAATTCTGGATCAGAGGACATGATACGGCGATGAATCCGAAAACCTCCGTTGCCAAAACTGTTACGAACCGCGTGGGTTGACAATCGATGCAAAATCACTAACGCTCAGCGTTCACGATAACCCGGCTTAGCTACGACGGTTGCACTAACGATCTGCGTTATCACGGACTATACGACGACGCACGAACTACCGCAAATGAAGAAGACAGGAACCTTCAGCCAAGGGTATATTTGATCTCAACCAAACGTGTTAAAAAATACACTGAAAAACTCCACCGTATTTATATTGTTCAAGCGGAGGCTCATACAGTAGTGAAGAAGAAGAAACATTTTTGAGTTAATTGTGGCATTACCCAAACAAGTCATGAATCATTGGTCCTGACCAGGGCCGTCAAAGAAAAAGCTATCTACTGCTGCTTTGTAGGTCAGACTTGAGTATAGGCTGTTCAAAAACTCCATCCTTTTGTCTTGCGGGTCAGAGATTCGGAGTGGGGTCCTTCTAGCCAGCCTCCTTCCTCCATAGAGAAATATCAGAAGTTATAATTGCGCTGGCAGGCAGGTCCACTCACCCTCACTTCCCCCTTTGCTTTTAACTTTTTCCTCAAGCCAAGATAGTTGGTGGAATGACGCTTTTAATGTCCGTATCCCAACAAATAGGTCAGCAAGCTGTCCTGACGATACTCTCCACTCTAAGTGTGCTTAGTCCCCGGTACGCGCCTTCATGACCCTAATGTTGTCTTTCACTTGGGAATTTTATTGGCCATTGATCCTTTCTCGGGGTCTCTGAGAGTTGGAAAATCGAATCTGGCAGACGAGATGGAATGAGGATTCCGCTGAGCTTTAAGGGAGGGCGGAGGCTGTTTGATTGGATCCCGGTGTATTGTCGCCTATATGTCGTCGGATTTGATACTCCGATCAAAGTCTGTTGACGTAGACCAGAAGGAGGTTTATTTGTCATATCTGCGTACGCTTCGACGGACACCAATTCAGATGCTATCAGAAACGCCTTTCACTGCGCCACATTTTAATCTTTGAGATAATTCGAACACTCGGACGTTTGTTTGCTGGCTATATGAGCGCTCTACTGTGCCTTGCTTCATTGAAGAAGCAAATAGGTCGGCTGTTACAATTGTTCACATCCCACGGGCCCTTTTTGCCGGGTTACGCATTTAAACACAAACGATGACAATGCGCTAGGTGGAGCCTACCCTCTTTGGCCCAAACATTGTCGCAAATTAATCACATCATTGACAACTATCAGTGTCGCCGTTCCATTAAAAACAGTTCATTTCGAGGTAGTTCCTTCGACTCAGGTCGTGTCGTTGTTCGTCCTCGCTTCGTTCTATCCTTTGTTAAGGGATCATCTCGTAAACACAAATTACTATTAGAAATTTAACGGCATGGACATGTGAAACGTCTGTCAAACGGTATTTACGGCCACACTGGAGTGATCCAGATGAGCATTAGGCAGAAATCCCAACAGCTGTGCGTGGCTCTTACGAAGGCGTCTTCCAAAGGAACACCGCACACAGAACGGAAGTAGGTTTCTGCTCACTCAGCACAACTTTCGAATAAACGTGGAGTGATCCCCCTGATTCCGAATACGACAAAGGTCGCCGTGAATTGAAATGCAGACTTGCGAAGAGTCTGTGTATGGACTTAGGCTTATTTTTTGAGTCAGCTAAAGGACGTGTATTCTTTATCGGGAAGTAACGGAAGATGTTTTCCTTGATTCATGGTTTCCCTAGCCATCAACAACGTGTTAGTGAGACTACATGTGAAAGAGCTGGATTACCAGTTTACAGTCTGTCAGGATGTCGACAGATGGGCTAGGCACTTTAAAACACAGTTCAGCTGGTTCGAGCCAGCTTGGTAAGCTATTAACAGTAAAGATTGTGTGGTGAGTTATGACAGCTCAAATGATCCTCCATCGGCAAACAAAGTGGCATGGGAGCTTAAAATATTAGAATGGAACGAGGCCTCAGGTCCGAATCGTTTTCAGTAGTTTTTAGAGGTGGCGGTGAAAGATTGTTTTCTGAGCCGACCGTACCCCCGTTCCATATTGCAAATTAAACATGTGCCTCATGACGAGTTCTTGTCAACAATCACCTCCATTTTCAAAAGTGGTTCCAGGATGTGACAATCGTTGAGATATTGGCATTCACTCTGTCGCGCCCGTGCAGCTCATACATCTCAATGCGGCGGCTTCCGAAACATAAAGAACAAAATAAGGAAGGAACAGGCAAGTTTCCTGCTTGATCACCGGTATATTGGTCATTCACCATGTGACAGACTGGGGTATCAGCACCCACTTTCACAGGGAACGGTTATGGTAATTTTTTTTAACTGTAAAGCTGAATTTGACTCGTTTACCGGACACGCTCTCTGGGGTTGTCTATCACAAAACTCCCATTGAAGTATGTTATTTTGTTCATGTCATGTGCTCGCTTTAGATGTGAAGTACGCATTTGAAGACAGCTATCTTGTGTTCCCTACGTCGAGCGGCGTTCAGCAGGCGTCGATATTCTACAAGGAAGTTCCGAGGATCTCGAAGTACAGCCTCTGTTAACTAGCAGACCGACTGATATATAGTATACGTACTACATTGCTCTGCGTAGTTCTGCATTGAACATGTAGACCATGTTCAAGGGTTTATTGCTGTGGCTGATCTTCACAGTACGCGCTTTGCACTTTCAAGGTGTGGTGTTACAAGGTTGGGTTGGCACTAACCTTTGGCAGTTGAGCATCAGTGGTTCACACTGATGTATTGCTGTCTGTTATGATGATGATTATTATGGCACAGACCTCATAAAGATGTATAAAAATACACAGAAGGGAAGATAAAAGAAGTTAACAGCTTCGAGGGTACATGTTCGTGATTGACTGCTACTTACTTATCCTTATCCGAGGGCATTTCCATCATCATCATCGTAGACAGCAATACATCAGTGGTTCCCACTAATGCTTAACTGCCACACAACCATGAAGAAAAAGCAAACCCTATATATAGGAGAGAAGGAAAGAAAAGAACGGGAAGGGACCTGACTACTGAAAATGACTACGTCCATATTCAAACATTCAGCATCAGGGTGCCTACACCTTGCAAACAAACAACCGAGCTGCAAGTGAGAGTAAGGCGTCATCAGCAAGACAGCTTCCTTACGGCTTTCACTGCCTCGCGTCATTAAATGCACTCACTTTACAGACAACTCGGACAAACAACGACAACATTCACGCCACTGAGCTCGATTAGCCGCTATCTCACCTAGAGTCTCCAACGACGGACTCTGTGAGTCGCGATGGCCCCAGCCCGGGAGACGAACATGATCTACTGTGGCCAACCTCTTGGTGAACGACTTCATTTCCCTACGCCATGTCATTATCTGTCCACCGCGCACCTTACACCAGTCCGTTGCAGTGTCAGTGAATAGTACTCGGTGTGGCAGACGACTAGCTGGCATCCTTAATACATCACCTAATCATCTAAGCCTGTGCAAACGTAGAGACTGGACAAAAGAACTCGCTTGGCAATCACTACCAAACACCCGCTTTATAACCTCTTCGTTACTTACACGCTCCTGCCACCGGATACGAGCGATTGAACGCAGACGTCGGTGGTCAAATACTTGAAGGCGGTTCACGTCTTCTACCCTGAGCGGCCAGGTCTCGCTGCCGTAAAGTAATACGGCCCTCACCATTGTCTTATATACAAGACCTTTAAGCTTCAGAGAAATACCCCTCGGTCGCCCGAGATGCCTCAAATTAGCGAATACCGCCCTAGCCTTAGAGTTGCGCACTTCTATTTCATTCCCTACACCTCCGCCGCTGCCCCTGATTCAGCTTCTCAGGTATACAAACCGGTCAACAACCTCTATGACTACATTATCCAACATCAAATCTACATAGTCACAGCAATCCTGCAGAAGCACTTTGCATTTTGAGGCTGCAAAGCGCATTCCGAAGTATTTAGCAGAACGCGAAATAGCGTCTAACATTACTTGTGCCGATTGAAAGTTGTCAAACAGCAACACCTTGTCGTCAGCATAATCAA
>QNGE01000068.1:361871-378985 GCA_008508345.1 Paragonimus westermani | reverse complement strand
AGTGGGGGAGGGGTCAGCAGTAGCATGTTTTCGCCTATCCACCCTGCTGTATGCAGCAGATAGGGCGACCCGGTTTATACTGCGAGACGGCCGATGCAGTATGGAATTGTTTGTGTTGTGAGTATTCATGGTTGTGTGTAGGCTGAGCTACTGCCAGGACGCCCAGACCTAGACAGGAGAACGATTAGGGTTCTCAACCAAAGCCTTTGGCTCAATAGCCATTTCCAACCACCTGTTAGGTAACCTTGGACGGTCCTCATGACGCATTGACTTCGTTTGCTGTGATCTGCACTGCTGAATATTTAAGGTCCTTGAGAAAGGTATAACTTTGGTAGCTAACCGCCACTGACAGTCTTGTGCATAACAACGAAATGTACCACCTTACTGTTTCATTTTTGGAAGAAGTTGACGAAGTTCATGTCACCAGCAAACACAACGGTGTCCGAATACTTAGTTTTTCTCGAAGCATCGCAAAAGGCCTCCTTTGCAATATCTAAATTATAGTCTGTTTGTGTTTGTAGATGCCACATGGAAATAAGTTCGTGAGCTGCATCAGTAAATTGTAACCGAAGTACCAAACCTAACGACATGCAAACGACCATTCAGTGAAATCCAGGCGAACAAGCCTTTTTCTGCCTCGGCGCTCAGTGTGATCTTTACTCCCAACCTGGCCCCAATATTCGGCCTCACTACCAGAGTTCATGCGAAAAAACCGCTTTTCCGTATTATCCGAGGACAAATTCAGGTGAATGATAACCATAAATTTGTTTAGGCGAGTTTCGGAAACAAAACAGACTCGAACGAGTGCTTGTCAGAGCAGGTTCGTGATTTAGTTGTCAGAGAGTACGAACATTAAACGTGCTAATGTTTGTGAGTTGCCTTGGTCTGATGAAAGACGTCAGAAGTAGGGGAGCAAATAAAGTGAGACTGAACGAATCGGTTTACCGGAGCAGGGACAACTTCTGATGATTCCCGACTGTTTATGCTACGGGGGGAAGTTGACTTGAAGGACCCAACCCTGAGTCCTCGACTCCAAATTCTGAATTGTGTGATACCGAGAGATTGGGTTTTCTTGTAGGATTATGCTCGAAGCCATTGATTTAGTAATATGATTCGCTTGATGGTGACTGACCTGTCTTAAACCGTGGTCGGATTGAGTAAATGATGTCTGATTTTGGTCACCGTTGCTCGCAGTGGATGCATTCAAAATTTCGTGCTACTGAACGACGTCGAAAGTTTCTCGACCTTATTGAGTTAGGGTCAACCATTGAACGTCCGGCATGCTGTTTTGTTTGGGGATCTGTTCTCCAGTTCGGAGGGCAACAGTGGCGCAATGATCAAACTGCTTCTGGTGTATGTCTGAGGAATCGTGTCTCATTAAGCACGCCTACGCCTTCGGTAGTGCGAGATTCAACCCAGTCAATGTAACTGTCCCTCGTCCATCTGATATGATGAGACCAACGTTCTATTCATCATGGCCCTTCAGATCAGCCAGGGACTTCTTAGTCGTTCAAATCGCTGGTTTGAAGTACTCCCTGACTTGACAGCTCGCCGCAGTCAACGGTTTGTCGACACCTGCATCGTTGCTTTTGTTCGACTTTTCATTTATAGGATAAACGGCTGTTCGGGCCACAGTTTACCTGGTCAGGCCCATAACTTTTTACAAATGGGCGATATGGAGAAGATTTTGTAACTGCGCGATTTTCGGGTTTTATGCTCCACCACTCTTATTTGTTATTGAGGAATGCTCATGTTCGAATCTATTCTTCATTCAACTGTTATTTCACTGCAGGGCGAATTCCGGATACAAAAAGAAGCATGCTGGGTCGTAAGTAACATGATCAACGGTGGGTCACCAGAACAATGTGCCTATCTGATGAATCAGAGAGTTATTCCTGCGTTGTCTGTGTTGATGACCGCTTCTGAAGCTCGGGTTATCATTTTAGTCTTGGAATCCATCAGGAAGTTGCTCGAAGTGAGTCGTATCTATTTTTTTTGTTTGAACGTGAAGGCAATAATCTGGTAGTATTCACTTGCTCTCAGATGTGCATATGGGTTGTCATCCTCGAAGTTGACCTGCTATTGGCCGATAGCTTGGACCCTGAACTGTCATGTAACCTGCTGCCTTTCGTTAAGTTGGTTTTCGTATGTTTTCGCGCTCTAGCTGCTTATAGAGGGTAATGTAGCACTCCACTGAAGTGGAATACTTCGTCAATGTCGGACGACCGTTTTTCTTTCAGATATGCCCCAATGATGTGATTATTCTGGATGGTAGCCTTTGTCACACGATATTTCAGAACATCTTATTTTGTGCTTTTAACGATTTCTTTTATGTTGTACTTGCATTACAGTCCTTACAACTTATTGTTTGTGGAAGTTTTAAATGACGTATTCCTTTCTCAATCACATGCAGATTTCCGAGCAATATGGACACTTGGAACCTGCCTGCATTGAACTAGAGACGTGTGAGGGATTGGACAAATTGGAACGACTGCAGGATCACGACAACGAACAAGTTTATAAGCTGGCGTATGAGTTGCTCGAGCGCTACTTCAATGACGTGGTCAGTGGTAATTCAGTTTGTTGCATAGTAATAATATCTTTTAGGTCAATATGCTAACTAAAACGAGTATTCAGTAATTAAAAAACTATACTCAAACAATACATGTGTATGTATATATGTTTATTCTGCTTTCCTCATTAATAAATACCTTTCTTAATGAGCATTTTAAATCGGTACTCATTTTCAAATCAATGCTGCACTATCTGTTTCAAACCGATGACCTTCAAGTTAACAGTCGAACTTCATATCCACTAAAGCAATCCCACGATTATCTTTTAGGCCGCATCCAACACTGATTAACATCTCGTTCTATATGTACATTCCATTACTTATCGACTGCGTTGCTTTGCTTTAGTGATATTTAGATGTAGGCCTGTTGTAAATTTATTTAATGGTCACCTCGAAGATAGACCACTTGGGGCTTATGAAGTCACTTTCCAACTGAAAGCTGTTCATTTTCGTCCTAGGAAGGAGAAAATCAAGGTAACGCCGGGAATACAACAGACCCTGCAATCCAAACAGATGTTGCACAGGAATTCGAATTCGTTGCCCCTGAACAACATTCAGACCAGGCACAAAATTTTCTATTCTAATACTTGCTTTGTCCGTCATCACGATTATACTTTAACTAGACTCACTTCAGTTGATATGTGTTCGTTTGTGTGCACGCCGGAACTGGTGACTGTATTTCTCTTTGACGTGTTCAGCACCTTTTTATCACAAAAAAATCAAGCGGAGCTCTTTCCTCATATTCGACTTCAGATTCTATCGCTTCTGCTGTATGAAATACATCCCAGTCATACTCCGTTTTGTCCTCATTCCTCTTTGGGAGCTGTTTGCTGGTATTTTCTGAGTTTCAGTCCGTTGACTCCAACTTTTGTATTAAAAATCCACCATCGGCCTCTACTTACTGTAGGCTCGTTACCATCTTAAAATGAAATGGTCCAAATGTCTGGTACCAGGCGTCATTGTCACACGTTCGAATCCGCCTAACTTTGAGAAGACTGACACTATTCACCCTGCATGTGCATGCCACGTGACGGATGGGACTGTTGTCCAACAGCCAACAAAATTGCTTCCACCACCACGGCATAAATTGATGCTGATTGCCAAACCAATGGCCCTACCCAAGGACGGGAAGGATTTGACTTCGATCCACTCAGATACGTCTAAATTGTGACGAGATATCCATAAACCGTTTGTTCGCGACAGCAAACCACATCACCTAGAATCAATGGTCATGGCGTGCCGTTACGGAAGTTTCGCTCCCGCTCAGGCTCTTGAATCGGGCCATTCTGTACTTGGTCGAGTTGTGGTCTCTTCACTTACACGGATCTTATACGTACATTACCGGAAAGATTGGTCAATCAGCCACCATGCACGATTTGACCGAGGTCCCCTCCCGCTGGTGCTGTGGATCAAAATGTGTTCCTAAGCCTTGCCTCTTATTTAAGGTCCGATACAGAATGATCGCGCCCATACATTAGCTAAAAGCGTCTGTAGCCGAAATAATATTCGGACTGGAATCGTAGGGAATAGGTTGGAGCTGGAATACCGTAAACGGGTTCTCATTGGGTGCCTGTTGGCACCAGATTGTTCGATTCCACTTGACGTCTGTCATCAGGTTGGTGTCGGCATTCTTCGAATTGCTTTGATATAGGTCGGATCAAGAGTTCACCTGTGATGGTTGTTCAAGGGACCGCTATTCGATTAAACGTTTAGAGAATTCACCCTTTACGCCCGGAAATGAAGTCCGAAATCCTGTAAGCGAATGGGAATATTGCATTAGGTCGTCCAGTCTATCCCCTTTGTTGATGGCACATCGCCAAGGATAGCATCCGTGACCTGCTGAAAAACTAAAGGTGAGGCCTCGATTGTAACTGCAGAAACCACGGTATGTTGATCATAGGGAGTTGTCTGAAGTCCCTGTCACCTTCCAACTGTGGGGCATCAACCAGTCCCATTCTGTCTAACGATCTTCCGCTATTGGGATAGGTGAAGAGGACCCCACATACAGGGGGGGCATAGTGATGAAACCACATGGTCGTATTCGGTGCCGTCAAGACGTTTGCGTACAACCATTAAATCTGACGGCTTAGATTTGGTCCGCTCACTACGAAGTGACCGGGTTTGTGAGTTTGGCCTTCCGTGGTCGATCCAGCTCCAATTCGGTCCTATGAAAGGCAGTATGTAGGACTGATGATAGTCGGCGAAGTGGTTTCACGCCAGGGCGCAGCCGCAGTTAGGTTTTACTCTTCTTGATTTAACCAAGGCTACACTTGTGAATATTTGTGTAGTGATCATCTCATGACGGCGCTAAAATTGTGGATATGGCCTCATCGGTCAGATTTCACTTGGTCGAAAAGGAAATTGCACAAGTTAGGTTCCTTCGTTTAACCAAGACGGAACAAGTGGTTGTTATCGGTCGCAATGTAACACCATTTGCCTGTGAATTTTGGAATGGCGATTAGCAGCCCGGTTCACCGATGAGATGCAATTTGTCTTCTGAAACCGTCAGTGCAGTGTGTTTTATTTAGTGGGAGGTTCGTCCATGGTGTGCCACGTTGAACGTCTTGAATTGTGTTTGGTCGCAACTAGATTTACGTACTGTCTGCCTTGACTTTAGTGTATCAGCGCGGGACGAGGAGTTGGGGTTAAACCTAGCCGGAGCGGTGTCGGATCTGAACCCACCTTTGGCTTTGTGGATCTCAAAATGTTTTATTAGTGAGATTGATATCGAACATTCTGGATTGCAATGGATGCCTCTGTATCGCGCGTTTATTGGTTATGGTCTTTGTGCGGACACTGTTTGGCATGATGTTACTACTGACACCGTGGGAAGTCCTGGCTAATCATCTAGGATCATACTATCCGACTTGTTGACGTCTGCTGAGGTTGCGAAGTCATTCATATTAATTTGTTCATACTATTGTTAATCTCTGCAGGATGTTCCCTGGGCGTTGCTCAGCATTGTCTAAATCGTAATTTGTGGTGTATGCCTTTCGGTGTAGCTGGAAACCGCAGACAAACGGATGATCGCAATTGTTCGGATCACATTTTCCCGAGCTTCACCCCGCAAATGTACTGTTTACAGGACCATTGTTGATGACAAGGTTCTTGATGTCGCACTTGACTTGTTGGAACTGAAAAATTGGACACCTGATTGTTGCGTAAGATTCTTCGCTGTTTCGTGAGGATGGGATTCTTGGGACTTTTTGGGTAGACCGAAACTGGGAAACGGTAGATGCCCCCAGCCTGCTGGGAAGTAACTAAACTTCCCACTTTTTAACCTGCATTCGAAAGAGCATACATATTTTCTGATTCATGACTCGAACTTTATCGTTGTCGGACTATCGATATCAAAAGGAAGTTCAGAAACGGTGTTTATAACTATGCTCACTTACAGTGGTGTTTGATTTTCTGAACTTGTTACAAACTTAACTTATCATCGTTTCCGAGTGAGGTTCGATCAGTCCCTGTTGAGGGTCTCCAGGCCACCTTTGTTAGTATTACGGGAAACAGTTTTTGCATAAAATTTATGGCGCGCATAGACCAACAGACATGCAAACAAACAAATGTGGTCGCACACAGCAAGCGGACGACAGGCAAAGATCTTTACAAACCTATGTACGATGCGAACTAGGGTTTTGGGAAGAATTCTACACATCGTACGGCAAGCAAACCGGAGTTATCTACAGGTAGCCATAGTTATAGCGAGGATCTGCGGCTCCCCATTGTCTCTAATACAGTGGGCGTTATGTGCACTATTCTGAAGTTCTTAATATAACGAGCAAGTCAACCGTTTCCAAACATTTACTTTCGTTATTACGCTGTACATAGTGAGTTGTTCAGTCACTCTGGCGCTATTAACGGATACAACTACGAGTCATTCATACATAAGTCTTGTTAAGCACGTGGAGTCGTTAGGTGTGTGACCCAACCACTACGTTTACACTTTGATAATCTACTAAACCGGCCTGCTACAATTGATTGAGTGATCGTAAGTAGGCTGCCACAACAAAGTTTCAAAGCTTCGCTTAATCTCACCTTCAGATTTGGCAGAGAGCCATTGGGAACGGTACGTGGTAAGTTTGGGTGTCCAGTTACGTTCATAATGTACGTGAGTATGAAGGCGAAGACGCAATCAAGTGGGTCGACCTCGGATGATTTTGACATTTTAACTGGCGTGAAACTAGGTTATGCCCTAGCCCCACCCGATTTAGCTTATATTTGGTCGCGGTGCTCACAATTACGCTTCAAAACTCTGGGGATGGTGTTGAAGCGGAATACCTCACGGAATATTCTGTTTCGGAACTCCAAGTCGTCTGCGTTTACCTGCACAAAGTTTTGTTCGCAGCTTCCATTAAAACAATGTTTTATTGTATGGTATAAATAATCATTAGGGTGAGGCGAGTGGGCGCACATGGACCAGTAAGTTGTCCGATAGATTATTTACATATACCATCAACTCAGAGCACCCGTCCCAACAGCAACTAAGAGTTGTGAAACATTTTAGCAGTTGGTACCTAGTTTTCTGTCGACTACGCCAAGTGCGTCCATGCACACACTCAAGGCCACATATGCACACAAATGATGCAGGACATCAATCAAGTGACCGGCAACACTGCTCGTGTAGTAGTTCGGACAGTTACCAAGTTCAGAAAGCAATAGCATCGAACGGGTAGACATCGAGTGGTTTACACGCGAATGAAGGAGTAGTTGGGCCAATCAGCTGGGAATGAGGCAAGGTACGGCCCGGCGGGGTTGGGTGATTTGACTCTTAGTACTAGGGCGATCCCACATTCAAGGGGACAAGCTTGAACCCTACCAATAGGTTGTTGACCCACCGGAATATATGTCGTTTGTCACGGTCAACTTGTTACGGGTCTTATGGTTTGGACTAACATTAATGGGAACTGCACTACTGGTCCTGGCTTTTTTGAGTTTGGTTTACTGATAGGGTCAAAGTAGAGCGTTCAGAAGACTGCTGTCGTTTGGCAAAACACTGATTATATGCTGTAAGGCTACCTGGTCCCAGCCAAACAGTACTGTCAGCTAGGGATGGGAGATTAGTCCACTATGTCGCACGTGACCTATGGTTGACGAGCCAAAGGAAGCTTGTGTACAAGCGTCAACACGCATGGCTTGTGTTGCACCGCGAAGTTCCACTTACGCACTCCGTATCCACTGTAAAGCCCGGAAGAATAGGGTCAGGAAGCGTGTGAATGGAGATCGTTGTGGTCCATCCGACCAATGCTGGTTGGCCAGGTGATCGAATAACAAAGGTGATACGGAAACAAAGGAACAGATAGACTTTTGTGAAAATACTTTCAAAGCTGAGGCTGTAAATATACGGCAGGTGAAACTTCTGTATGGCACGAGCAGATTAACGCGTTTTGTTTCGGATAAGAGAAACAAAAAGGTTAACTTGATGGCCAGCACATTTGTTGGCGGCCGCATTCATCACAGCGTACCAACATGACCTGTGACACCTAGGTTCCCTTGTGAATGGCGTGCCTAAGGTCATGGCCGCGCAATCTTCTCTAGCTGAACTTTCGGATGCCTACGTGGATATCACTCCTTCGGACGGTCCGGTCCACAGCTGCATCCCCCTATGATCTGAGATAAATATCACAATACAACAAGCTTACTTGGATAACACCCTGATATCGAAGCTTCTGGTTACCAGGAATTCGCCTACTTGTTCTTAGTTACGTGTGTAGCGGTAGCTTCAGGACCTGACCGTCAACCGTCCGATGGATGTGTCCCAGCTAACGAAGCTGGCTGAGTGTCAGTGTGGACTCAGTCCCATCCGTGTCCAGTAGATGAAGCACCTTGGCCTTCACAAACATGTCTTACCATCGATTACCTAATATACGCATTAAGCGTCGTAGATTCAAGTGGCCCACATACCGCAGGCTTCGTTTACACAATATTCAGACTTCCGTGCGGTACAACGGCGTGAATAGTACCATTGCGCCGTAGGCAAGCAGCTTGGTTTCATCTTCAGGTCGTCGTTCGTAGAGGTGTGAATTTCGAGACGTCTGACGGCATGCTTGTCTTGGTCATATGCTCCAATAGGCCGCATTCCGCCGCAGCAGAGGGCTGCGCATCTGTCCATACTGTCTTCATTGATACAGACTCCGTGCGAAAACAAAACTTTTCCTCAGGAGTTAGCCGAAAGAAAATGTCTCATCTATGTCGATATCCAAGCAAAAGTTGAACGTCTGGAGAAGACCACTCGAGGTGGTTGGAGCGTAAAGTGTTACAGCTCGCTCGTAACTTTCCGTTATTCTCAATCCATTCGTCGAGAGATGTGATCATTTGTTACAGTTCTCTGCTTTCAGAAGTAGTGCTCTCATCTGTGAACAATGGCATTCGGTTTATTGATCAACGTAACAGGTTTTTAGCACCGAAACGTCCAGTATTCAACATCCATCCATGCAGTGTTCTACTTAAATACCATCTTCCGAATTCTGAAAGACGAGTGTTAGTAGTGCGATCAAGTAAGAGTTAGAATGGGTTAATGCTAAGACACAATCTCACCACAAACCGGTGATAATTTCGAACTGGCCTGAAGTCGATTCATACCTCCCCACATTCGTCTTCACTTCCACGCGTAGCATTTTAGTTAAATTGACGGGCTAGCTGTTATATCCAAACTTATTAAGGACTGTCTTCAATACTTCATGACTGACATAAAAGAAAACCTGAGTAAGATTCACAAGGAAGGTACACAATGATTGTTTGCGCACATCGCACTTTTTGTGAAGGTGACGAAGAGCAAAAACCATGTTAGTGGTCCTGCGGCTGGCCCAGAATTGACGTGGCAATTCAAAAACATTCTTCCCCAAGATTTCCGCATCAAGCCAATTGGGCAGGATTCCGGCTAAAACCTACTCAGCACAGCTCAGCAAAACAGCTTCTCGAAAACTTTTCGTGATCTGTTAAGTCCACCTACCGTTAGATAAATGTGTGGTGAGATTATCTCCGAACTCCTGTTGGACTGCTTTTTGTTTTCAGGTGAACTAAATCAACTGGAGCAAACCATGACCCAAAGCATGGCCACCATGATTCAAAGGTTCCCTTGGCAACCCGTCTTCCGCGGCAGCCTTTCCATTACGCATCTGTCCAATGGTCTTCCGAACCTCTCCCAGGTCCGAATATTACCGAATTGCTTGCACCAGACTCAGTTTTTTCTGGTTGTGAGCACGAAACGTCAAAAGTCCGTAGTCTAATCGGTTAATACACTAGGTAGATGGACCAAGAATGGGTTTGAGAAAACCGTAGATTTTCCTGTTGTCGGAAGCCTGCACAACCTTGCATAAGTTCGCTGCTCTTCTCACCAGTTTTAACAGATTGCGCTAAGCTTTTCAGTAGGCTGACAGCAAACGCCACGGAGGGTCCTTCTTCTCGTTGTTTGGATTCACAGCAGAAAGAACAAACGCGTCATTCTTCTTTGCGTCAGGTTCAAGGGGAAAAACCGTCGCCGTTAAACTAGTCCAGACGTTACTGTTACTGGAAACGGATTGTTTCATTGTCTCTTGCTGCGATCTTGACCCTGAACTGTCAACAAACTCAGTCGAGGGTGGCAGATATAGGGGCATCTTTGAGACAAACACCGATTGCGTGTTAAAAAACCAAAATCGTGTTTAGCACCCCAGTCGCCTAAATTCCAACCTTCGTGGTTGGCTGGCCAATCAAAAACAGGCCAGCTTACAAATAGGAGTAAATAAATTGACCCTAGTCAGCCTATTGTTCATCCTGCTTCCATCTCCACGCATTATCCACGTGATATGTGCCCCTGGAATGTCGCGCTGTCTAACGCTCAGATAATCAAGTGATTGGTGGTGACTGATTCACGTGCGAGCCCGCATCGCATTGTAGCTCACACCCATCTGGAAACGGATGCTCGTGATAGCTAGCTCTTGAGTTGCATGTAAGTGGAAAGGACAGTTCCTGTTCCCATTTATTGCGCTAACGTCATGAGACCCAAAGACATCCGGTTTTGCCATGGTGACGTGCTTATTCTGTGCATCGAAATCGCCCAGAAGAAACGGCCAATCACTCAGATGTAAAGCGAGTTTTGATGAAGAACATAGAATTGGTTTATTGTATTGTCAATGTGATACATAGTTAAATTGTAATTACTCCGAAAACTGTCTGATTTGCCTCGATCGAGTCGTAGGCGCATGGACACAGTTCGGTGGCTGGTACCATGCGATTCATTGGCGCATTCAGTAACTGCATAATAAGCACGGTGCTCTTGAACAAATTCCGCCGAGTAACCGACCCAGTAGAAGGTGTAACTAGCGCCTAACCTGTACGCATTGTCCCAATCAGAGCTACGACATGAACACCGTGATAGATGAGTTCAGTTGTGTCGATACGGCAACGTACTCACACTTCAAACCCAGACAGACAGCATCCTGCGGCCATGAGCATGTCTCTGATTGATATGGATGACCTAACGTGGAGCCTTGACACAACAGTCTGACCCGCCAGGCATAAGAATATAGGATGTTTTTGGGACACTCTGGCCAGAAGTTGTGATTTGAAAGCGTGACTGATTTGATAGGGAGTAGCTACCCCAGACACAGGGTGAAGTGTATAGTGTTAGCTGTTTGGAATTTATAAATAGTATATCACAATAGGCCGGCGGTCACGGGCGATCTAAAAGCTCCTCGTTTAATGGCATCAATTCTAATCCCATCCCCCGTTAGCGGGAAGGAACAGAACTGTAATATGAATATAGTGTTGCGAGCCAAAAGGGCGGATGGCGCAAAGATTGTTTATTCCGAAAACCAGTACATAGGTTGTGCGCCTCAACATGACTACAAACAAAGGCACATCTGCGTACGACACTGGTCTCAGAACGTCACAGACGCCAATGCTCAGTTCGTTTATGTACCAGGAACCATCTCGTGCTACGCCGCACTCCAGTGTTTCTTGTATTTTTCTCGCAGATACCTCAATGTCAAAATCCGTGCTCCTGCCTCACTACTGAATAACTGTGGTAAGAGTAGTATGGTGCAATCGCTCGTCCTTACCACAATAGTTGTGTTGTATACCCGTAAAATTGAATGTCACTGCCTAATCACTCTTAAACAGTCGGTTGAGACAAACTGTTTGGAATGTAACTACTTGTTGACTGGCTACTTTCATTTACTCCTTGTCATGGTTGAACCTCGAAGGACCGAGATTCCAGTCACCATAGCTCTCTGGAAAAAGACTGCATGCAAACTTGATCGCCATATCAAGGTAGCAAAATGGTTCGCATCGCGATCTCATATACAGTGTCCGAAGGTTAAGTAGCGCATAGCTTCATCTGTGGAGCTGACTGAAAAAGATAGGTCCGACATTACAGTTTTCAAGAAACTCGTTCCAAACCAAAACAGCAAATATTCCAAAGGTTCAACAACTATTGGCAAAGTTCAAGCTCGTTCTTTCAAGTCAGGACCCGCCCCACCATCGAATATTGTTTTCCGGGAGATGATGTAAAATTACTATGAATAACACGGGGAGCATTCGTCGTCACTCATTAATTGTCGCTAGTAATTATCTATCTAATAAGGTCTGGATCTGAGCTCTTGTTCAATTCTGCCTGCAGATAGCTTGGAACTTTGGTAACTTTGTTTCAAATCTCCTCATTGTGGTGCGCTTACGACGCCACGAGCATCTACGTCATCCGGTCATATATATAGGTATATTTTGAGGTAATCCATCAAATAACAGATCTCGTGTAATATTTCACACACTGGTCAAAGTTGCTGCGTTTGGAGTTATCAATCAGTGACTGAGGTGCCTGAGTTAAACGTCCTATTGTCCTCCAGGGGATTCCAGATGCCTCTTAAAACGAGCTAATTCATTTAGTTATGTAATGCCGTACCAACCATACAGTAAATGCCTTACTTACTTCTAAGCCAAGTAATCAACTCAACTACACATTCGATCGAGATCATATCATGCATGATCTTTGTTAGTTGTCTGACCTAATGTATGATCTATGCTGCTGGTCTGTTGACAGATATGTCATGCACCTTCGGTTGTACACATATATGTGGCCTTGTATGTGAGCGTGAGCTCAACGTTAAGTGATTCGGGCACGTGGAGCTGTCCATTGCTCCTGTTAGCTGTTTTTCTTATATAAGAATACACTACTAACAAGTAGCCCATATGTCTTATTGAAATTGTTACCACCCGTCCTAGTTTGCCTACTTTCTGAAGCTCACAGGCTGATGTTCCTTTCAGGACAGGATAAAACTCTCATTGAAGCGTACTTCTTAGTAATATTTATCACGTCCAAAACAATCTTATCCACGGCTACACTAACCAATTCTCAGGTGACGTTGCTTTGTAGTGCATATATGTGAACTCCTACCTTTTTCAACACGACCTGTGATTCGAGTATTCACATCTGTTTCGAGGGCCTAATGTATGGCTCTGTGTATTCCTGTTCCTGCATTGAATGGAGAGTTAAAACTTTTAGACTGTCATTACATGTGAAAAAGCAGTTGTAACAATGAAATATTGAGTGGCTGACTAAACGTTAGTGTACATCTTCGCAGCAAATTTTAGCAGCGTACACACGTGACAAACACGGGCAGAAACAATAAAACGCAAGCTGACACGCAGACAGCAGAACGTACCTACCTGGTGACTTATGAGACTACTTTAAGTAGTTGAGTTAAGGAGTTAATTGAACTGTACCTCAAGTTATCTGTTGCATATTTCAGTCGTGATTGAAGATAGTTCTTTCCGGACCTCAATTGAGAAAGTATTGTGTCTAAAAGTTCGTTTGCACAGCTGAAACCTAAATTTAACAAGGAGACCCCATAGTCCCTCACATCTGGTTAACAAAAAGATTCGGGGTCGCGTGGATGTGCATAATCTTGTGGGCTGAGATTGAGTCTTCTCTCGAAAGGCTACAGTCAATGATGAATTGAAGCAACGAGGGTTAGGGATACATTCTCAGCGTCATAAACATCTTTGCAGCTCGTCTCTGGTTAGTCTCGCTAGGAGCCGTCTTTTTTAGAATACAGACAACGGACTTATAGGTTTTATTTTCCATATATGAGTGTACAGTGGGGTTAGGCATTATGGCGAAAGCTTTAAGGTAACTGCGTCCGCAGTTTCTACTCAGAGCGTCAGTACCATTCATCTTTTTCTTCTCCATAGTCGAACATTTTACAAGCAGTCTTAGTGCTCCTGGGTCCCTCTCACTTTTAAAGGTGTGTTCTTTTATGCTGTGATGAAAGTCAGCGCAGTTTTGATTGCGGTTTAGCACGATTTTGTGTTTAGAGACGTTGAATTGCAAGAGGTCATATGCATACTTCTGAATGGGCTAGTTCCATTCGTTTTCAGATGCATCCAAATACTGCAGACCGCGTATTACCAGCCACATTTTTCTCAGTGAGGCAGATATACACAAGTGACTTACAAACCATGAACACTGAGAACGAACAACAGTGGGCTTAGAACGGACCTATGGAAAACGCCGGTATTCTCCTCCTCAACGTTCTAAAAGCGATATCGTTGCTCCCCCACATGGCATACGTTGTGCGAAAACTAAAGTGAGGGTAGTGACTCCTGGACATTGTTTTTAGTGTATCAAACTACTTATATTCCGGGATCCACAAGACGGGTGATGTTTTTATGAGTGACTGTCACTGAGGCTGCTAGAAATAAGATTTAGTTTACTGCTACATTTACAAAACACCACCAAGATGGATTGATATCTGGGGAGGTTAATGTGACCTCAATTGTCTTGACGTTCGATGGGTTCCCCACTGAAGTTAGCTGAAACGGCTATATGTGGATCACTATCGGTTGTGAACAGCTTTTTGAATTCACTGATTGTTGGCTTCACAATGGGACATTCACACCGTGGTACATTGCAGCTCTGTGCATGGTCGACTTGGACTCTTCCACTTGGCCCAGGTACAAGAGTTCGCAATTAGTGTGTTTCCTTCGTTTCATGTCACTCACAGCTTCAACCGGTTCCAAGGTATCGGCTCCCATAGAATCCTGGTTAGAGTTAGCGAAAACGTTGGTTCAAAAAACGGTCACCAACACGCACGGCAGGCTCGATTCGTAATGTGTACTCGCCAATTGTCTTTGCCACTATCGCAAGCAGTTTCATTTGCCCTAACGTAGAAGTTGCTGCATCCGTACCTGTTTGTGAATGAGTTGCTGAATAGTTTGATTGGATGAAAGTACACCCTGGTGATAAACTGAACAGATAAGCTAACACGCTCATTGTGGCTAGAAACGTTCTGGTAGCCAAGGTTCTCAACCCACGGAAAGTGCACAATGTTGTTCGAGTCTGTTGCGCCCTGTTAAAGTCGCACACGTGGACAACATGCGGTTGTCTGTGCGGCAGGTCCGTTTGTATGCTTCGCCACTCACGGCAGACCGGTGCTCTCGCAATCTTGCCATTCTTCATCTCTGGTTGGTTTGGTCACGTGACCTGCCCCTTGCACAAGTAAGATTTGACCTCCTTGCACATGTGTTGACACTGTACAGCCTGTCGTCTTACCGCACAGTCATGCCGACTTGCCGGTTCCTGCCGTTATTACCACACGTTTGTTCTGCTCGTCGCCTACCTGTACCTGTCTTCTACACACGATACAACTGCGTATTCTGCTCGTTATAGTATAGTACACCTGGTGCTACCTTACTGACGGTCTTAGATTTATGGGATACAACAAGGATTAAAACCACAATGCCGTCGGTTATCAACGTCTGACAAGAACGGCTACGGCGGGGTTACCCGTAGGTTTCCGAAACCATATCTGGGCTTTGGTGACAGTTCTAAGAATTGGATGAAAGTTCAATTTGGAGTCGTCGAGAAATCACACAAATAGAGAGCAAAACAAACTAGCGTGCGCAGACTTTGTATCATGTTACGTGTACAGTTTTCTCACTTCGAACAGTATGAAAAGTGACACAGAACTCATTACTGTGCGAGTATGAATTACTGTCGTTTGATGAAATTGTAAGATACTTTACAAAATACGCAACTTCCGCCCAGTTTATTACAGCGTACACGTGTAGCCTTCCCACCGATTTCCCATATTGCCGTTGGGTTCTATAAGGAAGGAGATCAACGATGGCCCATTTTACCTGTGTGCAGGACACTCAGAATTCCGGTGATCAACTTCCACGGCTTAAACACCTTCCGCGTTCCCCAAAGTTATGGTTCATTCAATCGAATGCCTCGAAGCACATCATAAGTTTCCCCACCATCTCCAGAAGATTCTTAAACAAAGTATTGATTTATTTTCAAATTGAACATCATTCACATTTGATTGCAGCCTTCGCATTCAGATAGACCTTCCAGCCAGCCTCTTTCGAAAACAAGCACTAGACTCGCTCTCATTAGAGCTCGTCCGTAGTAGTGCATATCTTTGCCACGACCAAGATTTGAACTCCGGCCATTCCAACCACGAGGCAACCTTGTTGACCACTGCCCCATTCACCTTACATTAGGCACGACCGAATTATCAAATCGAAACGCTCAACCACTCTTGCTTGTGAGCAATGATCAACTTGAAAATAAACCAAATCCCCGAATACTCACCAGTAATCTGAAGTATCGCCTTGCAGGTTTAATGAGATCAGTGATTTCGACCTGTCTTGGACTACATTGACATGACAGAAAGGCAGCTGAGTTTTTCAATCTCCCTGAACGGTTGAAGAAACGTGTGGTGCAGATGCAAGCCAGCACTCATATGTGGACATAGCTACTACCGCACAGACAACCGGCGCAGGCCATCCATCGTCATTTCATGGAGAGCCAACACTAGATGGATCCCACGTATCTATTCACAGTTGTCTGCACCACTGATAAACCCCGATTGTTACGGTATGCTGATGCAGTTGCTCTGACACGTTGGTGTTCACCTATGTGTGTGTAGAAAGACTCCTTTTCTAGTTTATACGTGCCACGGTAACGATACAGGTGAATAAATCCGTCGTGCGTTTACTTTGTATGCTTAGTTTCACATTTGATCACTAGTGTAGTGAGGATAGACGGCCACATCATACTACTCACACCACTATTCAGTAGCCGCATGGATCGAAATGATCGCGGGATAAATACGGGAGAGATATGGGAAGGATCATTGGAAGGCAGAATGATATTTAATGGCTGTCGCTACATGACGGAACTGAGACGGTGTCCAAAGCGACTGGAGCGTGCTCAGAGGAGTGCGGTGTGCGAATGAGTGTTTTTGTTCTTAGTCCCGTTGAGAGACTTAAGTAGTGTACTGGTTTCTCCAATAAAACAACCTTTGTGCCGTCCGCCTTCTCATCATCATCATCATCATAGACAGCAATACATCAGTGGTTCACACTAATCCTTAACTGCCACACAACCATGAAGAAACAGCAAACCCTATATAGAAAGAGAGAACGAAAAAGAAGGGGACGGGAAGGGACCTAACTACTGAAAATGACTACGTCCCTATTCAAACGTTCAGCATCAAGGTGCCTACACCTTGCAAACAACACAACCGAGCTGCAAGTGAGAGTAAGGCGTCATCAGCGA
>QNGE01000068.1:308706-354671 GCA_008508345.1 Paragonimus westermani | reverse complement strand
TGCGCGACCGGATGAGTCATCGCTCGACTAGATCGGACCAACGGGCGAGGCAGGGCAGGCGAAATACGACAGACGGCCAGACCGGAGGCGTGGTTTTTCCAACATTCAGAGGAACATCTCGACACGATGTTGGAATACGGTCAAGGCCAACACTGGGTGGATGGCGGACAGCACGAGCAGCCGGACGAGCCATCGCGCAACGAAATCGGACAAACAGACGAGGAATGGCAAGCGGAAAACCCTCCGATAGAAGGCACTGGTCACGCACGTAAACCGGTTAGAAGTGCACACGACGTGTGAACGGAAACCGGGGGGTGCTGCGGGTTGGAATTGCGACTCATAAACGAGAGAGCGCGCCTTCCATGTGACTGGCGATTTGGACAATAAAGATTGTGCTTTATTGGACGCCTTCTCGCTACAATAGGTCGAATTAGTCACCCCTAGAGTCCACAACCTCGACGTGACTTCGCTAAAATAAAAATGTCGACTCTGAACCAACATCAGATGCGTTTATATTTACAGCCCATATAGTCACATGCAGGGGGCAGGTTGCCAACAAACACGATACTTGTGAGGAGTGCGTTACGACCCTTACCCCACCCAGCCAAACCCAGTTAGGTCAGTACACATATGTATCAACATGCTATCCTAGTTCGTAATCACCTAATCGAAACCAGTATAATGCGAACGGTTTGTGTCTACCCAGACTGAACGAACTTCACATCCTGAACATGTCGTATTTTAGGATGAGGCAGATTTCCGGAGAACAAAGGCATCTCAATCTGGACGACATTGTTGAACCAGTCGTCCACGCCGATCTCCATAACGCAACAAGTTGTTCATCATGGCACCGGCGCAATGGTCCAGTAGAACATGTTGACAGGACGTGGAATGACACGGCTCAGCTACGAGGCTAGGGAACTAAGAGAGACCAAGCAACACTTATTGCATTCAGGACATGGCTATAATATGTCATGTCACAGTCCACAGATGGCGCGATGAACCTAAAAGCACAGAATGACGTGCTTCAGTTTACACGGAAAATTGTTTGGTTTTGATCAGTCGTTCAGGTGTGCAGTTTTTTCGTCTATCGTGTGATGAAAAGAATATTGTTATGGCATAATGTGTTAGGGGAATATCGTATCTTCACTTTGTCCATTGGCAGTCACGAACGCATGCTGATTCTCAGTCCACCAATACAGCTCAGGCCCTGACACGGTTACGGAGACGTGTGTGAACAGCCGGCTGTTATCGATCGTGGACCGTGGTGGCCCGACCACTGAGTCGATGGTGCCGAATGGCTCTGCCGGAAATGGGCGTGCACCCTTAGCCTGCGCGCAGGCAGCTGATCTTTTTTTGTTTTCGTGGCTGTGTTGTGCTCATTCGTTCGCCCGGCTCGGTTAGTGGGCGTGCCTGGTGGTAAAGCTCCTTGGTCTGGACTCCGGATTTTGTGGCCGGGTTGCTAGTTCTAGGACTTAATGTAGTTTGGGCGCCAACCTTAATTACTAGACCTATTTCACCCCTCATTACGTCGACTTACCTGCCAGAATTTGATCGTTTGAATTACGATTCCATCACATCTGCGGGTTGCTTACTGTGATGTAATTAACCCATACATTTCATCAGCCGTATCTTAGGTAACACTCAACAGACTTTGTAAGTGCTCCTACCTAGGATACAAATATATATTCCTGCCTCAAATGTCTGGAAAAGGAAATCTGGATAGCATCAGAACTCCTTGGTGTTTATCCTCAAACCAAAAGTCACCAGCTGGTTTCTTCCTTGTTAGACCGCGTTAGGCAGAAGTAGCCCGAATGGGATATCCAATTGGCGACCATTTGCTGTGCGAGCCGAAGGGTTCACGTACCGGCTACCAGTTCTATGAGCATCCACGGTAACGGGGAAATTTGCACGTAACTGAGTCGTCTGTGAAGTGGTGCACAGTTTTTATGTATCAGTGTACTGCTGTCATGTGCGATGAACACTTCCACAAACCATTATGCCACAGGCCGCGAGTCTCGTGACACGGCTCTTGGTGTGCCAACGGTCGGATCTAGGGTTGATGTCCAATGTAGCCTCTCAGATTCTGTAAGGTGAATTGCCTCCTAGCGCACTTTTCTCATTTGTGCGGAGTTGGTATGTGTGACCTGAAGGCAAAATTCATCCCACGGTAGACTGGTTAGATCGCCGTAGTTGGTTGATAAAATTCTTTGTAGCTAACGTCGTATGAGGTCTTTTTATAGGACCAATGACAGCTCAAAACAGGTATTTTTACAGGATAGCTACATCAACTGCTAGGTTGTGCTCAAAATGCTCGTCACAGATATCGTCAACCGGATATTTTCCACTGGGTTGCCTTGAAATGTGCTATAAACTGTGGGTGCAAAGCAGCTCGGGTGGCAATCGAGAATAAAAAGATTTGTCTCCAACTGATACGTCGTTGAAAATCTGAAGGTCTGCAGCTTTCACACGCTACAATATAGTGACATAACACTGAAAAAGTTGAACGTCAAAAAGGAAGTGTTCTTGCACTACAGAGTGGCAATAATTGCACAAGTGTTGCAAGTCAAGAATGTGGATGGCACAGCAACTGGTTTTTCAGATAACCAATACATGGGTTGTGCGCTTTGATAAGATAAATTACATATCCACTCATTTGCATATAACATTGGTCACAGAACGTCACGGTTGAAACGGTTGCCAATGTCAAATTCCTTTATGTACCAAGAACCATTTTATATCGAACAACACTCCAGTGTTTCTTCTTACATTTCCCCTTTGATTACTTCAATTTCCAAATACATGTCCATGCCTCACCACTGGATAGTAGTAGTGAATAGTGTAGTACAATCGCTCTTCCTCACTACATCAGTGTGATGGGTGACCAATTCGGAGGAGTGAGTGTTCCAACACTCGTTGGGATGTTTCAGCGGGGCAGCGAGATATTCCCAAAGTCCAAAGAAGGTAGACTGTAGACAACACGGGCGACCGGACCAACGAACGAACAAACAAAAATCCCAGGACAGAAAGCATCAGTCACACATGCAAACGGTTGGCGGCATCCGATTCGGATTAGCATGTCTCAGTGACCGAAGCCAAAGGACGCCTGCGCCTAGACATCACTGCAATTGGCTTGCGCTGCACCAATTGCAGTTCCACCAACACACCACATATCCAGTGTAAACCCGAAGGAATAAGACCGGGAGGTGTGCCAGTGGGGGCCTTTCTGTCCAGCCGGCCAATGCTGGTTAGCCACTTGATTGGCTGATAAGGAAAGGAAACTCTTATCTCTCGGAAACTAAACAGAGAGGCTGCAATGACGAGATCTACACTGAGAAGAAAGATTTTTGAAGTGTAATACAAGAAGCGTTGCAGTATAGGGGTGCAGGTTAGTGCATCCCAGAGAAGAAAAAAGGATGAAAAGCAAAGTTCTCATTGGACTATGAAAAGCCAGGCAGACAATCCATCATACAATGCACCAGCAAAGCCGGAGAAGAGAATGGGTAGAAGACCACAGACACTCAGGTTTCTGAAAAGAAGAGCGGATTAATTGTCAATGACCACGATGTTGGCCGATGCAGTCATTAACAGAAGTAGAATAGGTATACCGATTTGACCTACCTGAGCCTAGCGTACTCGCCGCCTCTTCGCCGACGGGGTACTATGAGTACGTTGGTGACCTACCAGCCCCAAACGGCCAGCGCATTCGCGGCCGCACACATCACAACGCCATATAGTCACGTCACCGCGACCTATGGCACCGATGGTTCCTTTGCGTACCGCACGCTTCCGCTCGCGACCACGCAATAGTTGCTCGTTGAACGCTCGGACGCCCGCCCGAACCGTATTCCTCCAGGCCGTCCGGTTCAACGCCAAATCTTACCAACCTCTAAAATCAATGTTACAACGTGAAAGACTTACCAAAATCAATGGAATACATGCACACACACACACACAAACCAGGCAGAAGTGTCCACGACGTGTGTGGAAACCACCGTTCAGTTTTGAATTGGAATTCCGGTTCATAAAGTTTTTGCTGCACTTGGATAACTCTGTGACTGTGGAGAACTCACGGGCGGTGCAAACTAATTTCTGTTAGATGAATGTTGTTAAAAACATGAGCCCGTAGAGATAGATACGGTCAGCATCGGGTTGTATTTAACAAGAAAGATTACGATGCTCATTCGTCATTATATCGGTTAGTTGTAACAGTCTACCACAAATGCTACCGAAATATTACACGATGTGAACTGCTACTTAGTTGAACACCTACTGGTTCCATATCCAAAGCAACTCCTAACTTTGTGCTTCACTCAACCGAATGCCGCTAAATTCACTGTTAGCTGCTTCGTCATCTCTCTGAGATCTCCGAAGTCCGCACGGACTATTCGGCTTTCCGGGGTCATCAGAATCACCACTAATGGTAGTTCTCGTGCGACTTTTGACGAGTGATGTACACCAGAAAGGTCGCCCAACCCAGTCGAACTTGAGCTGTGGTAGGCCGTCTGTGAACCAATCCGTCAACAACCCTCTGCTTTTGGTCCAGTTGAACAAACCTTGGAAAACAATGGTAATCGTTAAAAGGTCCACTGATGTTCCGAACTGGTCCGGTATGAAGTACACTACAAACTCTTGACGATCGGTCGGACCATTGAGTTTGTGTCATTGCTTACTGAAGCGCTTAACCACTCTTCCGACTGTTTGGCCAGGATGATCTACACATATGTTGACTTACTCTCCGATTGACACACTGCGCCTACGTTTGCATGTAACAGTTGTTCGCCCTCATTCTCTTCATTACAATAAACGACCTACTTTACCACCCGACTTTCAGTTAACGAGGTATAACACTTATACCCCAGCGGGAGGAGCACTTTCAGCGTACTATGTACAACAGCGATGTATAGTTACACGGATATGTCGCATTAAATATTACCCATGTATATATGTATAATACCTAATCTTAGGAGACCACATGAGGTGGCCAACGTGTCACAATAAATGAGAAGAAATTAAGATTCTATAGGTTAAGGGAGATAGATACAGAAGGAGAAATCTCGCCGATGTTAACGGAGATTCGTAACATGAACGCCTTTGAATTCTATCATACGCTACATCAGATAGCTTCCTCGACAAAAAGTGTTCATCATTCTTTAAGATCCAGCCAGATAACCAGGAACGCCCTACTGAACCAGGCTTACGTGGCAATGCTTTCATACCTCAAACCCAACTCACACACCGGACTGTCGCTTCCAGCCCAACCGACCAGTCACAAACAAAATACAACGTGGCAAACGGTGAGCTGGCATTCACAAGATGTGACCAAGTCAACAGAACCTACGAAAAAAACAGTCTGTCCATCACCAATACACGTCAACAAACTTAGTGATTACTAAAGAGGTGGTTTCACCATACGTCGCTGGCCAACAATCCAGAGACACAGGTGGCCGAAACCGGACACTGTGAATATTGTTCTCGCGGACGGACCGGGTTTCACAGCCCTGCAATAGGACCGACCTTACAGTGGTATCACATAACTGGCCTTTCACAGAAAGAGAGCACGCCGGCGCCACATAGACTATGTCAATGGGCAATCATTTTGGGGCAAGTAACTTATCAAGGACTTACGGACGAGAACGTCTTGTGCTGTCAGCATCACAAATGACCCAGAATTTTGTAATCAAAACGTACCCATGCACTGCACCGGTAACCTTTGGCTCCGGCCTCGAACTCCTGCATCAATCGCTGAAATCATGCATGATTCGGCAAATGTTAACACATGTCAATCGATCAGTTTGGTCAGGTGGACCTAAGCCGGTTGTAATGAATGTGAAACAGTTTCCCGCCATGTTTCCTCCCTCCGTTACAATTGGATAATTGCACATAAGACTCTTGACTGGGTCTAATGGACCACCGTTGGACTAGTGGCCTTGTGCGCTTCAAATGTCTTCACTCAAAATGATCTGTGGTTTCTTGTGCAACATCGCTTACCGGAATCCAGGATCTCTGGTGAGGGCTTGCGTCCATAACATCTTCTGGCTTGAAGACCCGTTTATTTTGTGAGTGGTGACTGTGTTTCTTTCATCATCGTCCAGACTACACATGTTGGTGTTTGTTTTTGCTGGCAACACCAAATCTAGGGGTGTTCTAATTCGTCTACCCAAGAAGGCTTCCGCTGGTGCTTTCCCTTCCGGACCAGAGGCGTTAGGAGTTGATCTATAAGTGCGTAAGAAAGTATTTAACATGTCCGGGACAGCTCCTTCTCCTCGCAGTTTCTAAAGGGCTCTTTTGAACGTGTCAACGGACCGCTCCGCCTGTCCATTGGATTGTAGGTGATACACAGGTGTGTGTATCCGTTATGTTCCAATTGCTTTACAAAAGCTGACAAATGTCATGGAGATGAACTGTGGTCCGTTATCAGATACAATACATTCTGGGACCCCGAACTGAGAAAACAGCTGACCCAGAGCAGTGACGGTGGTGGAGGTGGAAGCAAGTGACATCGGGGTAAATTCGGACCATTTGGAATACGCGTCGACAACAACAAAAATAGTATTTACCATTGAGAGACCCAGCGAAGTCAATGTGAATACTTGTCTAGGGATCTTTTGGTTCCGGCGAGGTATTCGTGTTCATTCTGGGGGGCTTTTGCTGCCAATATGCAGCTTTCACAACTCCGTATCGCAGATTCTGTGTCTTAGTCACACTCTGGTCGGAACATGTAGCTACGTGAAATCGCCCTCATGCGTGTCATGCCTGGATTTCCAACGTGCAACTCCCGCAGTACCGCCGATCGCAGAGATGCTCGTATTATCACACTGTCTCTGAACACAACACAACCATCCAAAATTGTCAGTGCGTCCCGTCTGCGGTAGAAAGGCATAAAATTTGCTTCCACAGAATTATTGGGCCAACCGACTCGCAGGTATGTCAAGACACGCTGCAAAGCATGATCGAATTCCATTGCTTCTTTTATTTGCAAAAGTGTAACCGGCAAATGATGAATGCAGTCTGATAACACATATCGGACGTCAGCATTCATATAAATTGATGCAATGACTATATCTTCTGGTGTTCCAGTGCTCATCTTCTGACAGATCAACCGAGATAATGCATCTGCATGCCCAAAGTTACCAGTTCTCACATATTTGATAGTAAAGTCATAACTCACAAGCGTGAGAGCCCATCTCTGAAGTCGATTTGCAGTATGCACGGGAATATCTCCAGCAGCACCAGATATAGACAATAGTGGCTTGTGATCAGTGCACAATGAGAACCTGAGACCAAGAAGCATTTAGTGGGACTTTTGACCGCGTAAACTAAGGCGAGACCCTTTTTCTCAGTTTGACTGTAGTTCCTCTTTTTCGATGTAAGGGTGCGTGAGACGTGATAAACTGCCTTAGGAGGACCATCTGGGAACTGACGGCGCCAATGCCATATTTTGAAGCGTCTGCTGCAACAATTATGAGAGGATTTGGATTGTAATGCGTCAGAAGAAGGTCAGATAGCAACACTTGTTTAATGACTTCAAATGAGCTCTGACATGCATTGGACCATACCCACTCCGAATTAATATGTAGGCGTTTGTTTAACGGAGCACGCAAATCGTGCATGTTAGGCACAGAAGTGTTGTAATAGTTGACTACTCCTTTGGAACTGGGGGCGTAGCAATGGCAGCAATTTTGTCTGGATCCGGTGGACGACCTGTTTCATCAATGATCGAACCAAGGTACCTAATGCTGGAGAGCATGATTTCACATTTTTCTATTCGTAGCGTCAGGCCATAGTCTCGGATACGCTGGAAAACAGTATGTAAATGTTGGATATGATCATCAACAGATGAACTGACTATGATAATATTGTCCATGTATGCTATGGTATATGGTATATCAGATAACATAATATCCATTATATGCGGAAAAATCGCCGGGACGCACTTTGCTCCGAAAGGCAATCTGTTATAGTGGTACAGCCCACGATGTGTATTAATCTTCAATAGCTCCGTACATTTCTCCTCAATCTCGACTTGGAAATAGGCGTCGGATAAGTCAATCTTTGAAAATACTGTACCACCATTAAGCCGAGCAAACAAGTCTTACGGAATTGGAAGTGGGTACTGGTGCGTATCTGGTGCGTTAGTCAACCCTGTCGAAAAATCGGCACACAAGCGTACACCTCCGTTCGCTTTCCAAGTGGAATAACTAACTCGTTGAAGTACCCCTGTTTGCTCGAATCTATCGAGCTCTGCATTTATCGTTGTCGTTGCTGAGAAGGGCACTGGTCGTTTGGGACGAAACTCAGGTGTGCTTCCGAGTTTCAAATATAAAACCCCCTTTGCTTTGGTACATAAACCAAGGTTTCCTGTGAAGAGATCGGAGTATGTATTTTGCAGAACGTGAACAAATTCTGACTGCCTATGGGGCACGATAGACGCAACGTCATACGATAGTGTGTCAGAGGTTTGACTGGGAGGGTCACAAATAGAGTTCAATGGTACATTGCAAAGATCTGACTTCTGAATCCAATCAATACCCAATAAATTAGGGCTGTCGGACGGAAGAACAAAACGAACATCCAAACAACGGGAGTCACGAAATGAAAATTCGCAGCGGAACTCATCCAGGAACTGTATTTGATCGCCACCAGCGTTTTGCGCCACACGCATCGTGTGAGAGTATGTTGGTTTCCCAATGGCTTCCCAATATTTCCTCGAAATGGTCGTGATATCTGAGGCGGTGTCGATCTGTAGAGTCACGGGAAACCCGTTAATAAAAACAACCACATATTTCCGCAATTGTGAAAAATAAGGTCCTGTCGTCACGAACACAGCGTTAGACTGTCTCTAATGACTGCCTACTGGCCTGAGAATGGAATTCCGGTTATGAAAACAATGGCTTCTTTTGTGACCATAGCGACTGCACAGTTGACATTGATGAGAACGGAGTGGACAAAATCGAACATAGTGTCACTGTCCGCAATTCCAACAGACCGTCGGTGGCCCCGTCGGTCGTCTGGTGTGTTGTTATGTGCTGGTTCCGGTAACTTTACCGACAAACAGATTGTTTTGATGCTCTTGTCTTGAGGTTCACAGAGCGCAAGTACTCAGTCGTTATCTCCTGCAATGAAGGTTCTGTCAGGGTGTTAAGTTTTGCCAAAAGTCCGGTGCGAATATCCGCATCAGCTCGTGACTTAAGTCCCGCAACAAAGACAAGACTTTTGAATTGATCTGAAGTAAGTTTCTGGATCTGGAAGCGTTTGCAATCCTTGTTAACTCCTCCGGCGTACGTGGTTATGTCTTCCTCAGGTAGTCTGTTCAGTTTGAGACAATTATATCGAATGTTGAAAAGGGATGTAAGCTCGCCGAAAATGATGCTGAGATTTGCGACTGTATCTTTAAGTTTGCAATCCCGAGGATGTTTAGGTAGCACATAGTTGTAGTATTGGGTGTTTTTTCACTAATAAACGTACCTGAGCTGCTTCACTCAGTTGAGATCCGTCAACCAGAAAAATATCCTCGTAGCGAGTGTACCACGTCATAAATGTGATTCCATTATCCGGGTCACATCGGAACTCCTGAATGGATTCACCCATGGTTTCTTTCAACTCTGTTTCGTTTCTGGCTTCTTTCTTGACTGGTCCGAACGGTTCCAACTTGGCCAACACCGACTCCATCAGTTTTGTTTGTCGTAATTCTTGCTCTCGAAAAGCCTTCTGCTGTTCATGTATGCGTTCGAGTAATCCCTTTTACATTTCCGTCCCCAAGTGTTGCGTCTGCTGGTGCGGTAAAACGACGCTGAGGGAACAAGTACTGTGTCGACAGCCATAAGCGCGAAAGTGAACAAGCATGTCAAATAACCAACGCAAGCAGTGGCCGTCCGGCCGTGATAAACGATTGGTAATTGTACAATAGCGTATGACAAAGCAACCAATCAGGAGCGGTGCTACACCCTGTTTTCAATTATCGCATTTCCGATCAACAGACGCCCGGTGACAGTGAGCAAGGAAAACTGACTGGACCTGGTAATCTTTGACCCCGTCATCAAATCCGTGCATCAATCGTTGAAATCGCTGAAATCTTATTGTGGTGGATATTCAGGCAGGAGATGTGGGTATTCCAACACTTGACGGAATACCTCGATGCGGGGGAGGCACGTCCAAAACCCCACAACGAGCGGATCGGGGAGGGCGGGGGCGACCGGATGAATCATCGCTCGACTGGATCGGAACAACGGGCGAGACATGGCAGGGAAAATAGAAGGGACGACGAAATCGGAGGCGCGATTACTCCAACATTCGCAGGAATATCGCGAAGCGGTCGTAGGCTACGCTCAGAGGCCAGTGGAGGCAGATGGAGAGAACAAAAGCAACCGGACGAGTCATCGCTCAACGAAATCGGACCAACAGGCGAAGAGTGGCAGGCAGAAAACCCCCCGATAGACGGCGCCGATTGCGCACATAATCCGGACAGAAGTGTACACGATGCGTGAGCGGAAACGTGGGGGTGTTGTGGTCCGGAATGATGACCAATAAACACGAGCGCGCGTGTGGCATGAGGACTAGCGTATTGGACGATAAAGATTGTGCTTTATTAGACGCCTTCTAGCTACAATATGCATGATTCAGCAAGTTTTAGCACATGCCAATCGATCAGTTTGGTCAGGTGGACCTAGACCGGTTGTAATGAGTGTGAAACAGTTCGCCCGCCATGTTAATATTCAGGTAAGTTTACTAGGCAGTCGCCTTCGAGAATAAACACTGAACTCAAATTGCATCCTTGTTCGAGCTCGTCCGTAGTGCATATCCCTTTCACGACCGGAGTGAGAACTTCGGCCACGCTTTTATGAGGCAACCGTGTTGATCATAAATGTGGTCAACCAATCACAATGCCAAAACCCGTTGATCTAATGTGGCCTGACTGCCAGTTGTAGGTAAGTAGACTATATGTAGGTGAGCGATCTAAAACAGTGGGGATGCGGTGGCAACATCTTCTTCTTCAGCAAATGCTCGCTAGTCTGATATCACAAGATTCTTCTGGGGCTAACATTTAGACAGCTGACTGGGTGGCGAACACAACGAGATCTTTGGTAATCGAGAGCGTGTGAAGTGGCAGAGAGTGTTTGATATACGGAAGTTTATGAGAATATATCAAGCAATATATCAGTCGGTAGTTGTTTGTTGGACCGTCGATAAAGTTAGCTCTTATCAGCACGACATCAGCGTCACTAGTGACAATTATGCTTGATTGCCAGATGTCTCAGTTGTGACGTATATCTGCTAGCATACTGTATTTCCAACTCGGAAATATCCAAGAGCGTGCCCCATGGTGGCTGTTAATCTGTAATCCCGTCGGTTTGTTTCTGTCCGTTGAAAGGATTTTTGGCCATGTGGTATCAAGCCTAATTCATGACTGCTATCCCAAAAATGTTTCAACCAGTGATTGCTGTTCCGTTGTCGCCGAGTTAGCTGATGGACGATAGATTCTCATGAACACAATAACCATTTCGTCTACTACACCTTTTTCCAATCTCTGTAAGGCTCTCCTAAACCTGTACGCGAATCTCTCCAATGAACCAATGAACTGTGCTTGACAATCGGGCGTGAATGCCACTGCTGAGATAAAATTGTCGAAATTCAGCTGAACTGAACTGTAGTACACTGTTCGTCACTAAAACCTCCAGGTCATTAACGTGAGAGAATAATCGTGGTAGAGGCAAAGGGGTTGTTTGTGTTTGGTCCATTCGCATGTGCGAAGAGTTCCAGCCACTTTGACTGTGGATCAACTGTCGCAACAGTGCCCAGCTCAACCTCAAATCGATTGAATCGGTGACCAACCTGCGCAGTTCTGTAAAATGCTAACTAACCCATCATCAAATAGAAGAATAACCTGACAAACATGCTTTCGAGAATTCCGTAATCCGATCAACAAAATCCTAAATGATCGGTTGAAGCGCGCTGAAAAAACTCGGCTACTAACAAACGATAAGCACATAACCAACCCATATCTAATAGTCAGTAGCAGAATGCGAACACAATAGCAATTTGTTTTCTCGGTAGGAGTACCTTGCGTACTGATAAGTGAAAGCTTATGAAACTAGTGATTTTAGCAGCCTGGATGAAATTCTTGTGACATTATAACAGCGAATAATGCACTAGAATCGTGATCTCTTCTACTGTCCCTATGTTTTGGTGTTTCGTTGATACTGGCCCCTGCTTGAATAAAGTTAAGACCACCTAAGTGCACAGCACATATCATTGAATCGTGTGGTGTTAATTAAGTGGAAGAGACAACCTTGGTCGATCATAGCAAACTCATGTATTTTCCCAACGAATCGGTTGGATAGTGCATGATGGATTACACACACGAATCCATGAGAGAAGTTCCAGGTAATCTATGGATGATTAAAAGTTGCTGATTTCACCCCCGTATGTTCGTCATGTTTATCCGTTTTGTCAGCTATATTGTGTGTTAAGGATACGCATTTGGTCAACTATTTGGGACGGATAACAGCTTCAAATGAGACACCTGCATTTTGACATTTTACATTTCGGAAAGGTAAGGTGGACTCACATTGATCACTTCTATCACTTAAACTGTACACCATAGCGCGAAGGTTGTCAGAAGAAAATCCTAACGAAACTAACTGATCACCTTGCCAACTGTCTGTCAGCCTACAACTGGTCACAGCAATCTGAAAATTAATCAAGTCTAAAAATTAGCTTATTCGGATAGGTGGCTCGGTTGAAATAACTAGGATCCACGTCGTGACCACTGTCTATTAGATGCTCCAACATCGTGTTAGTTACTCGGTTTGAGTCGATTACGCCATCACAAATGATTAGATTTTGACCAACCCTCTTTGTAATCGGTTTGACCGCCATCTCGATAAAGCTCTATAACTGAACTCAGACTGAACTTTCGACAATTTATGCTTGTCTGTATTTCTGTCTACGTAATGGAGGTAGCAACTAATTGGTATGCAATTCTTTTCTTGTGTGTTAGCTCTCCTTACACGAAGACAATCGCAACTTCTTCCAACGGTTAGTCACCGTAACAACTCATTTTACCGAGTTTGCATCGCTTCGACCTCATATAACGGGGTCAGCTTTGTGTCGTTTAGTTTGCCACGTACTACACGACAGTAACATTCAGTTCGCATTAGTCGCATCCATATGAATTGTTTCCTATACTTTGTCTGTGTTCACTGGCTCATAAAAAATGACTGTAGTCGAATTCGTGCTGACTTTGCTCTAGTTTGAGCTATCGCAAGAATGTTGTTACGAAGTCTGAACTTCTACAGTCTTGGTTGGAATGAGTCCGAGACGAATGGGACGTAACATTGTTCAATAGCTCAGTCTTCTCCCAGCACACTGGAAAAAGAAAACGATTGCAGAGAAGTTGTGGAAGGAAAGCCAGTATATGTTGGAATTGTCTTTCTTGACAGTCACCTAACCCCAGCGAGCGCAGTGTACGCGTCTTTTCTGTTCTGGCTTTGTTCAATGTGCCATTCTGAGCGATTGTGTACCTCGTAACGCGGTATAGGACCATACCGTGGTTCATGGGTAGTACCACAACAACAAATCATACAATGCCTTTCCTTAGCGATCAACTGACACTGAGAATTTTTGAAACACGTATATTCCTTTCGATCGACTAGAATCATTTATGCCACATAAGAAGAAACTCACCGTTGCAGCCACACATATCCGACCGTATAACAGTATGCTGAAGGGTTGTATGCACATTATCTGTTGGCTGGTATTGGGGCGAAATATCCCCAAGATGATCTCGTTATTCGTCAAGACCGTCGATATTTTTTTGTCAAAAAATCCCTTCAGTAATTTGCAAACTACCTCGTTCTGTTTGTAAAATTTCAACATTTGTTGCTCGGAATGTTGTGTCCTGTTTGTCTCAGTTCCTCCTCAGCCGAAACATCGGAAGACAGAGAGTAATCACAGCTGGTCTCATTTGTAGGTCACTGATCACAAGCACATATGAACACTAATTCAAACGAGCCGGAGGACAGGGCTCGAAATGTTCGTCCGGAGTTTTAAGTAATGAACGTGACAGTGTAGATAAAACATTCTGCTTAAACAGGTACTTCAAAATTATGGATAACAGAACGGATATACCACAGTGTAAGAACAAACATTATCTGGGGAAGGGATTGCACATCAAATGGTTATCTCAACACGTAGTTCGACTTCCAAACCGGTATGCTGGGTTGAAAAGGAACACCAATAACCTTAACAGTGAGGTCCTGGGTTTGACGTTCGGTTTATTTACATTCCAGGTCCCCTTTGTTGTTCTATATGGCCCGTGTTTGTCTAGCTCGGTCTGGATATTGATTGGCTGGCCTAGTGACCAATCTACCGTGTATCCGCGTGTGTCTATGCTTCATAGGTCACCATTGGACAGTCGCACGCAGCGAAAAACATGGTTACAGTGTTGGAGCGACGCTGACTGCCATTGATTCTCCTTTTTGGATGACAATCGTGGGCACCTTTCACGCTGCGTGCTTGCCACACGAATACAACCGCTGCATATTGATTGCATTTTGAATTCATGAATTCCAAATCAGTAAACCTAATACGGGTTGGATATAGACCGATTGCCAAAAATCAACCATAGCATTTTAGATTACTATGATTTATGTATGGCCTCAATGGAGTTGACTCGGTGTGTATCGCACCGTCGTTACATGAAATCGACGCTATGAACACGGTTGTTCTTCCCAACAAAAGCCAATCAAAGGCCTTCCAAAATGCTTTAGCTAGTCGCTTAGCAACCGCAACATCGGTCCTGTGGACTCAACATCGCGGTCTGAATTTTGTGTTTGAGGCTAGCAGTTCTTAAATCTCCAATCAATTTTGCCCAATCAGGTTAACATGTTTCCATAGTCGTGCTTATTGGTTACTTTGCCGTATTGATATGTGTATATACAATTGGAAGTTGGAATTTTAACCTGGGTAACTGTTTTTAAACAAATCTATAATACTTTACCGGCGCCGTCTGCTCTCAGACGAGCTGTACAGGCTAGATGTCTAGTTTGCCTAGACTTGACAGGCGCCAGAATTCGTTCAGCCAGTTCGTCGAGTCCACCAGCCAGCCTAATAGCTTGTTGGACCGTATCCATCGTTTGGAGGCGCGAATGAGTCTGTGGGAAAAATATCGTTCCCCATCAGCTTTACAGTCGGCTCAATGGAACGCAAAATTCCAACATAATTCCAGAAGACCAGACGATAGTTCAGGTGCACGCTATTCGGTACGTCATCTCAGTTACGCAATTTACGTTGCCAGTAGGATGATCCGGTGTTTTCAAACGGTACGATGTTGGGGCTACGACATGTGATACAGTCGTTGACAGAACGATATGAAGAAAAACTCAATCGACTGGGATTGAGGTAAGTGTAGTTGAGACGATGATGTACATTTCGATCATATTGTATGTAGCAATGTTTTTTGTATATACTTCTCATCGATTCGCCACACCAAGAACTATTCTACTAGGCCAAGATACTTTGTCTATCATTTTATTCAAAAGAGACCAACTTGCGAAAAGTCTGGATGTTGCGTGGATTCCAACCACCGACAAAAACAGCGTGCTCAAACGTAACAAGCAATCCATCATTTGAGATATGAAGCCAAGCCGGGTGCACGAAAATGTCACATTTAGGTTCAGCTACCCGTCTAATCCACTATCATGTGGAATCCATCATCTAACTTAACAAATCTGCTACACTGCTTATAAGCAATATTACTTTGTTTTATCACTAAGCCGTGTGACGGATAACCTTAAAAAAGACGCATTTTTTTAAAAAGAGAGTTTCCGCCGTGTTCTGGCTAGCCCATCTGAATACCTGTACATGGAATGCTCCGTCCGCTTGCAAATATGTGCACAATGAAGATTTTTCTTTGAAACATGAAACAAATGCGCTGATAATTGACCTTACGTTGAACACTACCAAATTAGCACACCTAAGCTCACACTCACATTCGCTTGTGGGTGACACTCAGTTTTCTTGATAACACTGATCAACTGCTTGATTCACTTGACGGGATTAAACGGAACAATTACTCTGTCTCCTCTTAAGACGATCGGTTAAGCTAGACATTGCTAATAAGCAGATGTGGCTGGGCGTTTGTGTATGATAATTCGGTCGTGCGTAATGTGTAGTCAGTGGCACAGGTGTCAGCACGTCTTCCTCGGGATAGCGTACCCCGAGTTCAGTTCCAGTCAATTGCAAGGATGCGCAACACTGATGGCTCTAACAAAAGCGAAAAGTGCTTTTTTTCAAAAGGAGTTGGCTGAAACTTCTATGGAACTGGCTATAGTCAATTTTGAGTGACGTTCAAGTTCTATTGGCCACAATCCCCTACTGCTTACAGGTGAAATGGCCATCACTTGAACGGTTATTTAAACGCTGACTTCCCTTATCCAGTGACTATGCACCCTACCTGTGTCTGAATCGTCTGCATGTGTAACACACCTTGTTACGATTCTCCTCTGTCTTCTTCGCCCCCAAAGATTTCCCGTTCTTGACCAACATTTCCAATGCATTTTATAGTCTGTCTTATCATTTTGCCTGGTTCACTTTTGCCTCGTCAACGTCGACAAGTAGTGAGTTCTGTCAGCCAACGAGCAACGACGGCAATCCCGGACTGTTCCATGATCGATGATGGCAGTTACTTCTTAAACTGGTCTTTTAACACACAGTGATCTGTATGTCCAACTCCAACGGGGCTGTTGATGAAGATACCTGCAGTGACACCACGTAGGTGTGAAGGTCACCTTTGCAGTTAAACCGGGAGCACTCCAAACAGCGCCGCTGCCTCCTTGACGGCCTATTCCAGCTTCTCAGGGCTTCTTTGCGTCATGGATAGAGTCGGTGTGCCTCATCAGTAAAGGCATCACAGAGTATTCAGCCTTTCCCGGTCAATCCCACTCTGTCGCGGAAACCATTCAAGGAGCTCTAGAAGCCTCATCGGTGCATGGTTACAATCACGGAATGTTCATTCTTTATACTGATCACGACACCAGCCACTTTAATTCAAAGAGGCGGCTGCCGTAATGACTGTTAGTTTGCCAAATTGTTAAAGGACATACCTTTCAACAACACAAAGGACACAGGCGTTCATTAACACATAATGATAATTCCGGCACGATATATGAATCGATGAAGATTTTTGTCATGTAGCACTTAACAACTCTTGGCAGACTTCTCTTCAGTGTTCAGTGTGTTTTCCCTCCGATTACTAAGCTACCTCACGAAACACATACGCCTTAGGACTGGTGTGATTCAATCGTTCTTCTCCATAATAGGTTTTTAACGGATCGCCGAATCTGGGACTCAGCAAAGCATCAACCGTTTCGCTGAACTTCTTGAGTTCGTTCATATTTTGTCAAATCATGGCTCTACATAGCACAACAGGTGATCTGGATAATTCCTCGTCAAAAGACAAGAACCTCCACCTCACAGACTTGTGTTGCGGGAATGGTGGAAGAATTGTTTCAGCTTCCTAGCTGATAACTGGCTTGCGTTGTACCACAACTCAAATAATTACCTGTTATATCTGTCAGTCTTCTTTATATTAGAAAATGTTTGGTACAAATCAGTTTCCTATTCAGTTTTTAGCACAAAGGCCATTCGTTTTAATGTGTAACATTCCGTCAACCCCTCGAGACACTTCAGAAAAACTGACTTCAGTTAGACTAAAATATCGGCATAAATCATTAATTGATCAGAATTCTTTGTATACTAATCACTTCTAAACACCATCGACGAAATCAGCACTCACCGAACGTGGCCAAAGTAAGTTCCAGAGTCATAACTATACGACTTCTCACTGTTGTAAACCCAGAAGGCGGCTGGCACAGGAGTCTACTTGGAGACCAACACACAACTTATGCGTCTCAACGGGACTACAAACAGAAACACTCATTTGCACGCCACACTCGTCCGAGGATGCTCCAGTCGCCTTAGACACAATGTCTCAATTCCGTCATGTGGCAAAAGTCATTGTACGTGATGCTGCCCACTAATGGTCCTTCCCGTATCTCTACCGTATTTATCCCGCGATCATTTCGATCCATGCTGCTACTGAATACTGGTGTAAGTAATATGATGCAACCGTCTGTCCTCACTACATTACCATCGTGGATCAACGACTTCGCCAATACAAAATACCATCAATTACCAACTTTCGTTTTCAAGCGTTTTGTTCGAGTCTTTCCACTCTCCAATCTTTTTAGCTAATTTCGTCAATATATAAGCTGAAGTGATTGTGTTTTTGCCCCCATGTTACCCAAAACCATTCTGTTTGGCTATATTTTATCGCAGATTTACTGTATTCATCCTAATTTTTACTGCCAAATTGTCGCATTTTTGTACACCTAATCAGATGACACGATCGTAAGCCGACATAGCAGAAAAAACGAATGTTCTTACAGTTGTACGGATGCATTTGATCTTATGAAGGGATGTTTTGCTCTCACAATTAAAAAAACTGATGGATGCCCCAATTTACTGAGCACCAATTTGAGTGAAATATTAACGAAACAGGACACCCAAATATTTTATCAGGTCTATGCCCTTATTTTTCTGATTGATTTCCAATGGGATCATAAACCCAAAGTAATAAAAACCGAGCTTTGGAATGCAATGGTTGAAAGAAACCTGTACAAAGCGTGTTGCGGAACCTTTCTTCGGGAGTTTACGGATAATCGAAGGATGTGTGGTTTTTGTTGATACAGCACCAAATCAAGTGGTTCCATTCTAGGCACATGGTTTTCCATTACATGCTGAGGCAAATCACTTTGGTGCATTCGAATTTCCACCTTAGAATCTTGAAAAAGACGGCAAGAACGCGATTTGCCCAACTAACCGTAAGGAACGACCACTCTTAATTAGAGCACTTCACATTGGCTGCTTTGATAGAGGAAGTGGTTTGGGTTATTCAAGGGGTGTCAACGGATTTGCTTAATGAGAATGGGGTTAGCGGTCAATTTGAAGCACAGATAATCTGACCATGTTTCTACTCATTCATCAAGCAGCCAGCCGTATTGGTTCCTTTGACAAGTAAAGGGTTATAAGGGTGTCTGTGAATCCCACGTCCAATAGGAGTGAGCTTTAGGGTCGTGGTAGAGTTTGAGCCGTAATGTAAGAGTGAACCAGATTGTTAGAACATTTTCATTAGTTCTCCCACATACATGGCTGGCGGACTCAAGTACACTCGCATCAGTCCCGAAAAACACAGACGTATTATTGAAGCATTAGGAAGAGGCGATGAATGACACACGGTTGCCCTTCTAAACGGAGTCAAGTGTAACACCGCTTACAAGTGGCTACATGTGGATTGCATCAGTTATGAAGCTCAGCCTCGCAAACGACACAGAAGCAGGATTCCGACAGAATCAGAGATCGATTACACTGCAATTTCTGAGATTGCGCGTCAAGGTCGAATTTGAGAAGGAGTTATCGACCACAACGATTAGTCGATACTAGGATGGCCGGTACATAACTGTCATTCATTGAAACAAGGTTGCGTGAAACCACTATATCTTAAGAGAAAATGTTATATGCCTGTTTGACATTTTTGTTCGTCTATTTTGACTTTCGTAATGGTTAGGTTGCAATACCAAACGTAATCCTATCGAAACCCTACTGGACACTTACAATGAAATACCGGTTAACCTATTGAATTGAAGAGTGTTCTGAAAGAACAATGTAGCAACATAAGTCTTGCTTCTTGTATAATGTTTACCTAAATCATGCCAACTATATTTATTGAAGTTTGGAATGAAACGGTTAACTGCATCTTACTGAGTTCCTGTAGGTACACTTCTTGTATGGTTTTGTAACAGGGTGTAATTCGTCTTTAACATATTGCCCTCTTCACTTCTGTCCAGCGCAAACCCCTGGAATATTTTTATAACCTTTAAACTTCTTATAAACCCCAAAAGTCCATGAAGAGATTCGTGAATCTCTTATCGGTGAAATAGTCTAGTGGAATCACGTGCCCAAGCAAAACGTTGTTCAAGCTCGGTGGCAAAATAGACGTAGGTTGTAACCATCAGATCTCCAGGACTTAGAAGTTAATCGCACAGTTGACTGTATTATTCATGGTGCGCGACTGGATCGTATTTGACACGGTCGCTCGTATCTGATAGAATCATGACAACAAAATTATACTTCCACCAAAGATGGTAAATGTTTCATACATCAAACAGCTGTATGTTCCACACCCGGTTGAGTCAGATTCTCAATAAGGAGGATTTTTAACTGGGCTACCCTTGTGGACCTCTGCAAAACTGAACCACAGTCCGTAAGCACACAAATCCGACACCATGATTTAACTTAGTAGCCATACTTGAAGTGATGTGCAACATGACGTGCACACTCGGACGCAACGCGTGTGTGGCCGTCCGGTGTGCTTGTTCACACGATCCAACACCACTCATAACAAGTCAGTATGCCCGTAGGTTTGCAATGGTCTACTTCTGATTGGATTGAGTGATGTGACTCCCTTGATTAGACCATTGCTTCTTATTCTTGTTGCGCTTGCATGCTGAGATTACGTGGCTTACTGTTCTGCATTACAGTCGTTCCCGTTTGCTCTCCATTGCTTTTCGTTCTGCAGGTTTGCTCTCCTTCACATGATACGTTACTACCGTTTGGTAGAACCTGGCTTCTGTGTAACTGCTATAATATTCTTGAAGATTAAGCTTTTTCGACTAACATTCAAGTGACGTCCGAGAATTTAAACACCATAGTATGAAAAAAGAAGTTGTCTTATCGCAGTATTATTGATAAACCCCAAAGAACTTATGAAAACTTTCAACAATTGCTCACCAGAGTATTTCAATTTTTGGTATTCACGAAATTCAGAGTCTCCCGCCTAGAGTGCGCGTGCGCTCCTAGGACGCGAACCGCCATGGCTTCGGCAGAAGAGTTGAGGTCACAAATAAACAATGATGATAGAATTCCGAAGGCTTCATTCGCAAATTTGAAGATGGAGATCAACACCATCAGCAAAAAAATTGACGATAGATGCAGTCGGTTGATGATCGAAATCGACACTTCCGTACGTCAAAACTTTCGACTAGATGTTTAAAACTGGTTTTGATAGTAATACGAGTTTGTTTAAATCCCTTCACCAAATGAACATAATCAGACTACAGATCATCGCGTGATCGACAGATCACCTGTATTTATCGTTTGTCATCCCACGTGCGTACCTTCACAGACAGCTATGAGTTTCACTAGATGGGATTGCGTTTCAAGTCAAAGTACACAACAACAGTGATCAGATCTATTCTAGGAGAAAAATACCCCCGAATACAAACAGAAAACAAATGTTACAATAAGGCTGGTTGCACTAGCTTCTGTTGATACAAAAAATTCGTTAGATGCGTCGTATGACTATGCGTGGTATCAGTTTCACTCAGTGATCCGAGTGATCACGAGGTCCCATACCTGACAAGTAACGCCTACTCGTATCACCCAGTTAATCAGAGATTCGTAGGTCATGACAAACTCGAAATGCTGTTTCATATCGTTAGTGGATTTGGTGAGCAATGCGATATATGGGCATCTAACATATAAAGCCCATCGTTCATCAGCTGAAGTCCACTCACTCTGTTGATTTGGCCAATTGATTGGAGTCCAGAAGATTTTGGTAGTAGATGCGGTAAACCTTGATGTTGTCCACTCATCTATCCCACTGATACAAATAATTTGGATTATGCACCAATCCCTATGATGTTTTTCTTTCAACCATTAGATAAAGACAACCATATAACTGATATTCCGGTCAATACGGACGTAGATTTTTTGAGCAACAGAGAACAACTCGAGGATTTTAGTTGATCTTATTTTCAGGAGACCTTATTAGCAATGTTAAAGCACGCTGTCCTTATCAGCTGTTACGAAAATCGAAGTAAAATCAAATACTTTCTAATAGGTTACATGACAGATTTATTGAATGTAGGGGGATTTTAGTGTGAAAACTCGACGATTCAGCAATGTCCGAACGGACGACAGCGGCCGCATGCAACACTACTTCAGCTACGAAGCCTTTCAGGGGACACAAATGTGCCATTAAAACTTTAATGCGTAATCAACTGATTGTTTTTAATGTGCACCAAATTTTCCGAAGGATAGACTGACAAGACAAGATCATATTGAATAACCAGTGCTGGCTTCCATCGATGCTGCTACTCAAAGTATTCTGGCACCTTTTTTCACCCAAGTCCACTGTTTATAGCATGCAGCTTGCGTCAGTTTACAAAATCCGAAAAACATCACTTCGGCACACTAAACGAAAATAGCCCCGTCTCATGATTGCATGATTAAGTCAATCTATGGTGAATTGTCGCGTCTTACAATTAACGTAACCTCCGTTTTTCTGATAAATCCATTTTATTGGACACGCACCCTGTTTATCGAAAGATGTTGGTACGAGTGAATGGAATCGGTTAACTTGTGTTTCAGCATACAAGTACATAGGTGTTTTTGCACTTCCCTTTGAGGATCAAGATACTGAACCAAAGTTATGCTCTGTAAGCCACACTGATGTCAATCTGAAATTACTTACTGAACGGTTGTCATCTTGAAACGCTGAATATTCAGTAGGTGTGAGACCAGACAGAGGTTGCAAACGACAAAAATGGTGAGTACGTAAGATTGCGTTGGCAATCCCCAGTTCAGAAAAGCCAGTTTCCATTCACCGGTGAAAGTGAATGCACCGGACAATAAAAGTGAACTAATCCCGAACAGGCGCCAAGACGAAAGCTTTAGACGCTCTTAAATTGTGCTGATACTCCGTCTGGCCGTAAGGTTTAACAACATCCATTTTTTTACCATTTAAGTTTAACACATCTTATCAGTTTATTTAAGATACATAACCCGCTATCCAGAAGGATTATGGAGCATTATGAGAAGCAGTCGACTGTGAAATTCTGTAGAGTTTTCCACCGATCAGAAATGTGTTCATCGGAATTATATGAACGATCGCTATCGAATAACTGACTTTTAGCTATCTTGTGCTGTCAGTCGCAGTGCATAACTTATTCGAAGGCTGTGAAACCAGTTTCTCTGAGTTTGAGCTGAACAAATTGCCGTTCGATGGCTACTCTTTTTTGTGCCATAAGTATCAGCACCAATAAGAAATTGATGTATTGTTGACTGCGATCACTCCGCTGGTTTATAGGTGCATCCCGCCATACCCCCAAAATACGACTCTTACGTATTTCTGGAAACAGCTTTTTTTAGACAAATGCAAAACGAGTTAGCCACGATTCAAAACTGCACACCATCTATAAGTGAATGTTCTTTGTACGATACTTGTTTGCGGTTGCATGACAGTATGGGATAATTTATTGAGAACTGAGGTATCCGTTTAATTGCCAGTTAAAGAAACTGTAGGACACTTTTGGAGGTCAAAATTCCCCTTGACTGACCATGCCGCACCCTTCCTCGTGACCTCGTCTGACTACACACTTGCTACCATTATTCCCACAACCCGTGTCTAAAAGTGCTGTTTCCTCCAGGTCGCCTCCCTCAGCCATTGAATCCCAGTCACCTGCCACACACCTATTGTTATCTAAAACACTGAGTTCCCTTGATCCAGTTCACCAATAGCGATAGAAGACATACATTGCGAGAGGTTAACATTTCGTTTACTCTCTTCAGTCACGAACGCAAAACATTATAATATATAGGACATGGGGTTAGCAACACAATAAATTCAACGGTTGGGTTTACATGAAACAAAGACTCGTCATTTCCAGGGCAGACAAACTGCGTGAGTCAACAGTTTATGCACACGCAGTTTGTCTGCCCTGGAAATGACGACAGTCTTTGTTTCATGTAAACCCAATCGTTGAATTTATTGTGTTTCTAACCCCATGTCCTATATATTCTAATATTTTACGTTCGTGACTGAAGAGAGTAAACGAAATGTTAACATCTCGCGATGTATGTCTTCTATCGCTATTGTTATCTGTCAGTCTCACCCTCCCTAGCCCTGTGATTACGGTCTGCCATTAAACTGCCACCAGCTTATCGGTCTGCCTGAAACCCGAATATCTAGACACACATCAGACCGATCTGATCGCATTCGGTCGGTCCGTCATTGCCTCTCAGTCGTTTGTACCCGTACTTGTCGTGCCCTTGGACCCTCGACGGCCTATTGCGGCCAAACATTGTTTTATCCCACGAACGCAAACGAATTGAGGTTTGTTCCTGTAATCGATTATATTATTTATGTCAATAATACCACGTTTGCAGCGTCTTGATTTGGTTCTGATATTTGGCGTCGTTGGTTATACGTGCGTCACTCAACGTTCGTTGGAAGAACTTACAGCAACTAATATACTTCTTTGTACTTATAACGCCATCGCAACTATGAGAAAATGTAATGCATGAAACTGTGTGTATTTTGTGAACCCAAATACTTACAAAAATACCATTGGTTATACAGATAAGCAAGATGTGTGAAGAAATTGGCGTCCGTTTAACTACGAACCAGGATTTATTGAACATCACAACTGTATTGCTAGTGTTTCCATTGAACTAGTCCAACTGACAAACTTATCCGAAAATAAACCGGTGTTCAGGAATGGATGGCATTTATTTTGTGTTGATTCAAACACCAAAAAAGTTATCTGATATTAACGTAATGTTAACGTTGTTTTTTCGGCCGAAATCATCGAATAGACTCAACAATATGCGTTTGTCATAGCTCCTGGAAGTTTAGACGTATGATACTTTGTTTATGACAAGCACGGGACAGTTGACATGTCGAGCGACAAACAAATAGAGGGAGGTTAAACTCCCGGTCCGAAGAAAGATACCCTTCAACTAATCGACACAGTCATCCTGTCCTCTAGAAATATCTTCTTTATATTAATTGGACATCGCACAGAACTGATGGCAACGGTCGCATTCAGAATGACACCTCAGCCAACCTCTTCCCATAAAAGGCTCAATTCTTGTTACAGCTCGTCAGTGGTGCATAGCCTTTCCACAGCCGAGACAAGAACTCCGGTCACGCTTTCATGGGGCAACCGCTTTGAGCACTGTGCCAATGACTTCACATCAGGCACTACTGAATCCACATATATAAACGCTCAGCCACACTCGTATGTGAGTTATCTTCAGATTGACCGACCGCCCCAAGAGAAGACACAGTAACTGTACGAAACGGTAGCAGTAACAGCAACTCTAATCAGCGACTCCATTACTAGGACTCCTCTCCAAGTTGAAATCACAAGTCACCATCCTGTTGAACGAAATTCCTATAACTACTGAGTAGTAGGGGAGTTTGGCTGTGCAGTATCGAAGCAGTTCTATTTGGCCGCTCTCTGACTGGCGTGACCGATCTTGACAATCTACCTGTCTGGCATTTTGCTGGCTGCAATTCCGGACTGTTTTGGCAGTTTGTGAACGTCCTTAAAGCAATAAAACGTCATGTGCGAATACGTGTTCTGTGTCTCTCCTCTGGTAGCGGAGCTTATACATATATTATTTTGGTACCGCGTTATCAATCACCAACTCTTATTCTACACAAACTTCAGAACAGCGTAATACTCACGAGCGAATGTAACTGAGTGTTCATTTATGATGATTCAGTTATGCCTAATGTGAAACCAGTGACACAGTGGTCAAGACGGTTTCTTCATGAAGGCGTTACCGGAGTTCTTGTCTCGACCAGGACAAGAGTATGCACTACTGATAGGCTTTTATAGGAGTGAAAATCATACGTAGTTTCTTTTCAAGAGTGACTGACTGGAAAGTCTATCTGAATTCTGGTGTTATGATCAATTACGAGTGATCTGCGACTTGCATAAATCCAAAAACCCTACCATTCGTCGATAATCCTCCTTATTCTTACGTTGATAGGAGTCGTTTTAAACTAATAAGAAGAATCAGTTAGAAAGTAGCGTGCCAAACTTTTTCTGAATAGAATGTGAATTGTTTGCAACAGTATGAAGAATAGCCACGACAAAGTTGGACGGCGGTATTACTTGCCACAGATTAACAATTATTTAATACGATGTGTTCAACCTGCTCGTGTTCTCTTTCGTTTCTTTTGTACCATATTATTTACCCTCCTTAAGTACCGTATAGCAGCTTTAGGAATGTTTATAAATGCTTCGGTTGGAAAACTAAATTCTTCCATTCCCCTCCAAGTCGATCACTTCATACTTCGCTGCATGACATTATACATCTAACAGAATGTTGTGTAAGTCACATGTGGTACAGTGATATGAAAATTGGTTCACACTCAGAGCAACGATGATACAGCCGACAATTACTATGCTGTTGTGACAACATATATCCAGTCCTCACAACGCCTGATAGCCAAGTGACCAGACAAGGCTGAGCCAGTGCATTCACCTGAAACCACCTTAGCAACCTGAGGTGACTGTATACTTGTATTATGTTCACTTACCATACTTTTAAGCATTGTTCAGTTTCTACGCAAATGTTCAAACAAGAGCCGGTCTGCATCTTTTTGAACGATTATTTCGCTTATTTTCACAGATGGTTATTGTCCGGTTGTTGATGAAACAGAAAGTGTATAAAGACTGGATGGTCGTATAACTTTATTACGTGTCCTACATGAGCATAATGAAAGAAATCTGATAGAAGTCAAACTCATTGAAAAGCTGTGGGCAAAGGTGAGCAATATTCACTTCGTGATATTCGTGGACCCCAACTTTTGCTGAACAATGAAAAATTACTCAACCAGCTCGACGAACTTATTGATTTCACCCGGTTGCTTCTAGAGTTATGCAAGACCAGAAGTGGATCCTGAATGAAAAACGACGCAAGAACGAACATTTTGTGGTGCCATTAGAGTACTTGACAAAACATAGCTACAAGCAACCCTTAACTACTAATTGCTTTCTGAGAAAAATGTGCAAACAACGGGCATGCTTTGTAAGAAATAATTGCGACGAGTCCCTGACCGAACCGATCAACTATCGCCCAACGAATGGTAAATACGATGCATGACCGATCGGGACCGCCTAGAACAGGTCTCAGTATCCATTCAAAAAAGACCTATCTTCATGATCGGTGGCCTTTGATGTATACGCTCCGTCCTTTATGCCGACCGGTTTGAGGATGAAGCAACACCTAACGTGGAACCACACGCTCGTATAAACATACATTCATGGGATGAGAATTTTTAGGGGAGAGTAGGAGAATAATATGAACCGAGGGCACGCGAATGACCCCGCAGATGTGCTGAAGGTGCTTAACTAGAAGGAAATCAGGAGGAGAAGCTAGTCGCTTTAAGCAGATTGAGCTTTCTAGCTCAGGTGGTTGTCAATCGGCACCCACAGCTTTGCTGATCCGTTTCCGTCGAAGATCATTTGGGTATCGTGCATCAACGATTGTAGTCGAAAGTTCAAATTCATTAGAAGACAAATGAAGAGGTAGGCGCCACATTCAAGATTTATCTCCTGTTTCTTTTAGCGCTAAGCTCTATCGTTACGTTACTACGAAAATGGAAATGTAGTGTGGCGCTTCACTTTGTGGAGTCGTCTGAAACCTATCCTGGAGGCAACTCCGGAGTTGTTCATCATTGGTGTATAGTAGTTCATAGATCTCAACCACAGGCTCGTCAGATATGGCAAGTATGTTCTCGTGAGCTACATTTTGTCAGATATGCGTTGGCAATGAACCGTTTGAAATGTGAGGGTTTGATAACAAACACATCGAGACGGCACAACCATGTTCAGTGATCCCATTGACCTTCTTTCTCATCCGATGGCACAATGAAATGTATATGTACCATCAGTAAAGTTAAATACTTGTCTAATTATTGTCAAACATATCCGACTGATGGACGTTTGACAATCTCTATGTGATTCCAGTTGGTGTGGTGTAATTGAGCTAGTTGGCGTTCGGTTTAGAACTTTGAATCCCGACTACATGGTGTTGCCGGATTATCTGTGCATTATATGCTCGGACATACTCTTCGCCCTTCAAATGTGAATGAGAAGATTCTGTGGACAGTGATAAGATAGAACATTTTTGTGTGAAAAATGGACTTTTTATATGTGCCTGTAAAAGGGCCACTGTCATATTCAACTCATTGAAGACCAGACTTCAGTAATTTGAATCCTTCTAAGATATTGTAAAGCCAAACTACCAAACCAGAAAAACGGAGCGTGGTACACTAGTGTGTTAGAGTAGTAAGGACCGACATCACCTTAGGCTTCAACAGGTCTTTAAATTAGATCAAGTAACAACAACTGGTGTGTGCTAATGGACGAACTCAACAGATCACCGTGACAAACATGCTGGTAGATAACCGGATAATCCCATATCATAAGTTAATGTCAGTGAAGCCGTAGAACATGAGGTAGTAGCCTGTCTAATTAAACGTCTAAGATATTGAGCTCACCTGCTCCTAGAAGAAACGATTCACCAATCGTTATCACCCAAACGAGTTTGTGGACGTACGTCAGTCTTACTCATACAAACCGGAGCTATCTGATTTATAAGTGGAACCACAACCTTTGGACCTGTTGGTTAATCATAGCCTATAGAACTCAAACGTCCGACGATCGGTTTGAAGATGTGTCAACCTAAAGTTTTCTACGAGTGGTCTCTATTACAAAAGTACCTTTTCGTGTTTGTGGGCCAAGAAAGTATACTGCATGCATAACGAGGGTGGTTTATGAAATTGTCTAAAATTGTCTGCACATTAATGTACGGGGGAGAACAGAGCATACCATATCTTGTTTATCAGCCGTAATAGTGAGCATGGTCCACTACTGTGATCATTTCTTCTAATCCTAAGTTTAACAAATTGGGTGTTGGAGATTCCACCACTCTGACCGAGTAAATCGACTTAATAACTGTTCATTACGCCCGTTTCTTATTTTACCAGGCTAGCAGAATTCGTGGAGAGATGGATGTCAAACTGTCCAGTCTGGCTTCTACTTTTGCTGACAAACTCAAGGAATGCGATAATTCAATACGCTTTGCACACTCCAGCCCAGCTGGACTGAAATCGTTGAAAGTTGTCGAGGATCGATACAAACAAATGTAAGATGGTTCGGATCTTTTTGGTACTAAGCTAACCAACAACCTGTAAAGGATGATAGGAAAATGTTGTATGAACACACTGCCATGAAGCTCTTATAATTCTTAGATTATTGTAACACTGTCATTTATGCGTCAGTTAATATGGCATTTCCTAGGGAAAACCTGCTTCACTTTGGTAACCGCATCAATCGATAGACCAGTTGTCGTATTAACGACTATCGAACGGTCAACCTTCTGTAGCTGAATAAACTACGAATTGTTGTCATCCAAATCCTGTTTATTTGGATCGGAGTGAACCATTTATATACCAGGTAACATGTATACACCTGAATTGCATCCATTTGGACGTTATCCTAAAAGCTTGCATTTCCACCTAACTTCAAATAAATAACAGATAAAAGAAGAAGATCTCTGCATAACTTCTTTTCACCGAGTACATAGTTTAAACATTAGCGCGTGATTTACTTGAAAAGTAAAGCATTTATTTGCTGTGGTCCCAGAAAACGAGTACTCAATACGTCGACAAATTAGGGCATTACGGAGCATTACTAAGAAACTTTAATAACCAGTGCTGTGTCTATTGTGGACAAGTGTGTTTAGGGATGAGTGTAACATATTGCATGTTCATGCGACAGTTTACTCAAATGTGACGTCTGTGATGAGGTCGTGAGTACACCCACCCACGCACCAGTGTCGGAGACATAATTCACGAGAATGATGAATGCACCGTTATTTTTAGTTGGTTTACGTGCACGGAGGGCTTTGGTGACTGCGCCTGCACGAGATGATCTGACGATCGTTTCGACTCGGTAATCTGTTAGTTAGCTGGCCTCGTGAGCTTATTCGTGAAGTGAACTAGGCGGGACACGGGACAACGGTTGTCACTTAGGTCAGTGTTAGCTTACTGGGAGATAAGGGCGGAATTGAGAGCCAATCTCAGTTGGTCAGAAACAATTACTAAGCCAGAATGATGCGAATGGAGACAGAAACAAGTGAAACACAAGTCCGCGTGATTTGATGACGAAAAATGATGGTCCAAAAGCCCCCAGAGTGGCCAAGCTTGTCAGTAATGTGAGCAAGAAACAAACCCTAATCGTTTTGCTAACTCAAATAATTGCTAGCCCTGCAGAGGGAGGTGGGTAAGAATACAGTACGCCTCACGGGTATTCTCATCATCGCAAATTTCAAAGGGATTATCAAAGTCGCCTTATCGAGCCCATACAGCTGTTGAGAATGTTGGGCGACTCAGCAGGATATGCGTTAGTGGTCACATCGAGGTATTTATTGGAAGTCATCTGAAAAAGCTCAGAGGAGTAGGTAATTTACAACCAGTCACTCAAATACACGAATTTCTCATTGCCACATTTGTTAAAGTCGAAACTGCCGTGGTTTATTACCTGTACACACAGAGACGACCCACACATGTGTCTGTGGGCGGTCCTTGTAAAGCATGCATTGATGTAGCCCTGAAGAAATCTGGCGATCGTAGGAATCACTGAAGTAGTCCACAGCGACAGATCCATCGTCGGCTGAACATTTCATCCAGACATTCTCGTACGTAGTGTATAATGTGGCGCTGCGCCCTCCTGTTGAAACCAATCATATTCAGGTACTCACAGTAGTTCAGCGCTGATGCGGTCTTCCGTTGCACCAACTGCTAACGGGAATGCACTAGTTTGTAAGTGATTTGGCAGACCATGTTTTTATCTGCAATTTTTTTTATCGGTGAAGAAAGGTCTGAGAATTTGTGTTAGAGCAATTACTTTCCAAGAAATTTTTGGATCAAGTTGACGTTGATTTGCAGAAAACCTATGATGGCTACTGATGATCAAAAACAAGGTTTTGCAAGGATCTATTCAGACAGAATGCTGTCGAGTTTACACTTTTTAGGATGAGTATCACATGTAAAATGATCGACGTATTACCTCATCCGACGACCGAAGTTCATGTAATCGAGCCTCCTGGTATGGCCAACATCTGTATGTTTTGAGTATCTGATGTAGAGTGGAGTTTAACTTGCAACACTCTTAAGCAAGCAGACGAACGCTTATAAGAGGACCACTTATTACGCGTTGCACAACATGTCTGGCAGAACATCCATCTGTTTATTTACCGATCATGAACACAGCCCATAGGTACTGTAGTTAAGAGGAGCGGTAGCTCTATACTACTCACACCACTGCTGATCAGTAGTGAATCGAGAGCATGAATTTTGACATCGATATAGCCGCGGGAAAAAATAAAAGAAAAAGCAGTATCGCATGAAATGATCCCTGCTACATAAAGGAACTGAGCATTAGCGTCCTTGGCAGCCGTGACGTTTTGAGACCAGTGTCGTGCGCAGATGAGTGTTTTTGTTTGTATTCACGTGGAAGCGCGCAATGCATATATTGGTTTCCCGAACAAACAACCACTGCTCACGACAGTTGATGCCGTGATCAGGAGTAGAGGATGAATAGCCCGTGGTCACAGCCTTTTGAGGATGGGGATGACCGGGGTTTCCTGGAGGACTTCGAGGACGTGGCGGAGGCGGTCAGAATCAAGGTTGACTGGGCGAAGCTAGCGGCCATGCGGATTCTGTTCAACAGCAGGGTGAAAGCGGTGCTGGATTTGGCGCGAAGGAGCCCTGCAAAGCTGGATTGGGCCGCCGCAAAGGAGGCGTTGATCGCCAGATTCGTCAGTCCCGCCGACTATCAGGAGGCAACGGGCGGTTCAAGGGCGCCCGGCTTGGACAAGGAAGCGACGCTGTTGTTTACACCATGCCCCTGAGGGCAGCGTTGTCAAGAGCCCTGTCACATTTGGATCAGGACTCAGAACAACGCATGATGACAGAACATTTCTTGAAAGGAATGCGAACAGCAGTCCGGGATCAGCTGAGTGTTGCCATCATCGCACATCCGATGACGCTGGAACAGTTGGCTGATGCACCTCGTCAGCTGTTGGCCGAAAACTCCCAGACAGTCAGTGAGTTGGAGGCAAGCGAATCAAGTGAATTGAATGACTTTCGAAGCTCAGTGGAAAGGTTGACTTAGGGAGTGGCGGCTTTGAAGATGAAGAAGGAGGGGATTCGCGGCGATGTCTGTCACAGATGCGGAAGACGTGAACTCTGGCGAAGACGTTGCCCATTGGGCAAGAAAAAGTGGTACTTAAGTAAACGTTTCACCTACTGTCATTTAACTGAGAAGGAAGATCCGGTGATAGGGGTAGTTGATAAGACAGCGGTTCAGGCTAGGACAGAAATCAATGGTAGTTCGGAGTACTGTTTGATTGACACTGGAGCCGCGATTCCATTGATTGGACCGAGGCCAGGAAAAATTGCGCAGCCGTGTGCGATGGTAGTTCGAACAGTCGATGGGTTTGCTCTCAAAGTCAATTGACTGGCAAGAATATGGTTTCCAAATCGATGGTCACGTAGTCAGACAATCTTTCGTCTTTTCCCCAAACGCACCTCAGACTATACTAGGATCGGATTTTATTGACCACGCTGATGCCGATTGATTTGAAACATGATAAACTCGTAAAGAAGTATGTGATGTTTCCATTAGTGAGAACGCGCAAAACCCAGTTTGGACAGATTGAACTGAACGCACCCCGAGCAGTGCCAACTTGTGACAATCAGTTGTTGAGTAAAGTGATACGCAAATCTCAGGAATTGTTCACTACGGATCAGGACCCGTATGACTATTGTGACTGGGTTGAACAAAAAATCTCCACCAAGCCAAACTGATTTCAGCCATTCGGCCACCGAAGAACTCCAATACGCCTGCATCTGGAATTTGAACGACAAGTGAAGGACATGCTAAAGGAAGAAATCATCGGGGAGGTCGGTAGGCCGTTCAACTCTCCTGTCTCGTTGGTGAAGAAGCCTAACCGTGAATTTTGATTTTGTGCCGATTTCAGGCGGCTCAACGAGATTACAGCCAATGAAGTAGCGGAGATTTTCGACAAGCTACAGAACGCTAGGGTATTTGCAGTGTTGGACTTGCTGCCCGGATATTGGGAGGTTCCAATCAAACAACCAGACCGAGATAAAAACAGTGTTCACAGTGGGAGAAAAGCAATGCCGCTTCGTACGCATGCTGTTCGGGCTGTCAGAGGCCCCTTCCATGTTCAGAAGACTGATGCTGAAGGTGTTGGACAGACTGATCAATACTGTTGTCTGTGGAGACGATATCGTTCCCTACAGTGCGAATGAGACAGAACATGCAGTATACGTCTCAGCCGTGTTGCAGAAGATTGAACAAGCCCGCCTACTTGTCAGTTGGCGAAAAACACGGTAGTAATTCTCGGTCAAAAGGTCGGCCAGAGTGAGATCCAGCTTCTGCCCGAGAAACTGTTGGCGATCGAGGCTATCTCGGCGCCAACATTGACGAGGACGTCGCAACAGTTTCTCGATCGCGTTCGGTTCTACATTAGATTTATCAAAATCTTCCATGATCTCGCGTGACCACTGCATGAGATTCCGAAGAAAGATTGCCAGTTTCACTGGGCAGAAATAGCCAATCAAGCGTTTGTCGAAGTCCGATAACTGATGAAGAAAGAACAGCTGGTCCTGAAATCCCAAGTGTCTGGTCAGAGCTTCGTTGTCGCAACGGATGAGAGCGATGTAGGGATTGGAGCTGTAAGTATACAGGAAGGCGGTGTTGTGGATAATGCCAGTCGGATACTAAGTCCAGCTGAACTAAGCTACTCAGCGAGAGAGAAGGAGAGTTTGGCGATCGTGTACGCCTTGGAGGAATGGAGGCTGTACTTGCTCGGCTGACGTTTCCATGTGAAGGCCGACCACAAATCGTTGGATTGGGTTAGATCAGTGAAGCACCTCCGAGGAAGGCTGGCTCGTTGGGCTTTACGACTACAGGAGTACGACTTCACAATCCGCCATTTAGCCTCAAAAGAGAACGGTGTACGTGAGTTGCTTTCCCCAACGCAGCATCTGGATGAGGTCCACAAGGACGTGATCGAAGCTAACAGTACTGAACTTCAGAACGATCCCAACTAGTTACAAGCAGTACAGCGGATGGATGCAGCAATCGCGGCGGTGACTGACAAACTTCTGTCAGCAGGACAACCGCCAAAAGACATGCGGTTGAATAGTGCAGGGATTTTAATGCACCAACTACGGGACGGGACTAAACGTGCCGGTTAAACCGGCTGGGTTGGGAGCAAAAATTGTGAAAGAATGTCATCAGCTGGCTCACACGGGTTTTCGTCGAACTTATGAAATGCTGAAGCCAAAGGCATACTGGCCGGGAGTGAAGAATGATGATAATAGTTATGTATGCGCCTGCTGGCAATATCAACTGTTAAAGAGCACTAACCACTCCTGTAAATATCCTAGACAAACATTCCCGGTCAATGAAATTGGGGAATTCTGGTCGGTGGATGTGTTAGGTCTCTTTCCAGTAACCAGTTCCGGAGATTAATACATCATGGTCATGGCTAAACATTTCATAAAATGGATCGAAGCAGCTACTGCGCTCGTTCAGCAGTATGCACGGCGGTGATGGAACACATCGTTGCAGAATACCGCGAAGCATATTGACTGATAAAGGCCCCTGCCCCCAAAGTGACGAGTTTCGAAACTGTTTGTAGCGCTCGGGAATCAGGAAAATTTGCACAACCCCATAACACCTTCAGTCAAACGGATTGGTGGAGAAACACGATCACACAACCAAGGAGTGGTTGGTGGCGAAAGGAGGAAGCTCTTGACCCACCTCTGGTCGCCTCAAGGAACAACGAAAAACTCTCCATTCGAACTAATGTGTGGGTGGGTTCCACGCTTACCAGTCGTTCAAGAGATTGGTTTATGGGGAGACCGACAGATGAGCACGCGTGAATTAGCAGAAGGTCAAAGATTGGCCAACCAAAAACTTGAAAAGCACTCAAGAAGTTCCAAGGAGCACTCAACTGCAAGGTTGTCGGGTCAAGTTACGATGTTCGAACCTGGATCAAAAGTCAAACACAGAGATCGCGAAGCCTGGGAGCCACATGACCCGGATCTAGAAAGTTCCCGGCAAACGGAGCGGACCACATGTAGTAGTGAAACGTCGCGGCCCAGTGTATATGCTAAAGACTGAGAGAAATCAACACCGAGTGCATGGAAACCAGCTTTGTATTCGGCACGACACTTTGATCAGAAGAGAATGCACACCAAGTGTTTCAACAGCACCTAGACCGGCACTCCAAAGGAACTCGAACGAATGTGTTTTTCCACAAACGTCTGGAGCAAAGGGTAGGAAAAAAGACTTCTATAGATCGTTCGGTGATAAACCATAGCGGCTTCTGGTGTTGTGTCATTCTGAATACTATTTTGTCTCCACTAAAGTACATCAATCAACAAAAACTCTCCGACTTTAAGCCGTTGGAATAGCCTGTACAAATCAGTCCTAAAACTTACTACCTAAAATTTTTCGTTTAGGCTTTGAAACTACCTTGACCAACTTCCCACTCTGTAAGCCTCTCAGGACCTATTTTTCAACTGGGTATTTCGTTGATTTGACTGACCTGATCAATCAACATTTCACTGTTCAATCCCTTAATAGTTCTCTTGTATGATTGTGATATCAATGTGATGCGTTTAGCCTGAAGAGGAGTCACTGAGAACGAGCTTGTTCGCCACGTTTTGTTGATCATGACTGCGTTGGGAATTTTCACATGATGCTCAAGCATACCGTACCGATAGTTGACGAAGCTCAGGTGTTACTGTGGTTTCTATACCTGACTCTTTACAGACAAACATGCTGGTTTAGACATTGTAGGTCAATAACTAATTGTAACTTGACTCTTTCTAGGTTGGAAAATCTAGAAAAGCAAATTGACGAACAGATTCGAGGGATGTCGTTGAGTATTCAACAGTTGGAAGATGCGATGCACGAACAACGAGCCAAACTGAGTATGGAACAGTAAGTGTCTAATGAGGTTTTGTAACCTACCATCCATTCTAGCATACCAAATCAACGGCATGCTGTTCTAAGGGTTACTAATGGCATCTGAGCCGGTGTTGTCTCTTGGGAAATTGCCTGGCCGTCAAAGGCTACTTTTTGCTGAGCGTATTTCTTCAGTTATTCCGACGCATACAGTCTGGTCTGGCCGTTACTGTTTGAGATCTAAATCATCAATGTATATATGAGGGTTTGGTTTGGATAGATTACAAATAGCTAACCTTTCACAATTATTCAAGGATATCGCACATGTTTTTTGGTTTGTTCACTTCATAAAAAAGCGTTAAAGTTAAATGTCGTTCTTATTAATGGAAATCAGTGATAATTATTCATATCCAGACTAGATGTTGTGAGTAGGTTGTTTTATCCGCTAGACAAACAAACTAACGTCCCACTGAGAATAAACAAATGCGCAGTGTTCAAAGTGTTCGGTAATTTCGGGAAAAGAAATATTAATTGTTTTGTGATTTCTCAGTAACGATGCCATTCCAAACAAATGATAAGCTCCCAGCAAATATTCTATGGCTAACTGCTTACGGTCGCCGATACCTGGGTCAATCGTTCTGTCTGTACCGGAATAAATGAGCAGTTGTGCTTCCCATCGATTCAATACCATTAGGAATGCAATACTATTGGTTTGGGCACCCAATTACCTTGTTTCCATCCTGTAGCTCGTATTTCAAATCGAGTAATCATCTGTGACAAACAAACGAACATCAAGGCCGCACATGAGAGTGCGGTCCGCTACTGTTTGGCACTGTCATTGATCACGCAGGCTGTGGTAATGTTCATCACCAGTGTCATCTGATAAACTTGGAGTTTGCAAGCTTAACAGGAAAGGACTATTACGAGGAGAATCAGCGATCTGGCATTGTTCCGAAACTTGACCAACACTAAAGATTTCGTTCGTTGCGGGATTTGTCGCCAGCCTGTGTTACCTGTGTTTTAAGAGCGAGCTGAGTGCTTCTGATCGCCATGATTTGTTGATCCTGATGCTGGAGAAGCTGACGTTGAAAATGTAACTGCTAACGGGCGGACTTGGACTATAGACGGCTGAAACACCACCAGCGGGTGAGGACATGAGATGCACGTTGGGCGAAATACCTTTTGTTGCTCACAGTGACGATGGTGTTGAAAATGAACAGGGTGTTGAGAAACCAAAATAAAATAAGAGGGTTTCCCTCAAGAACGCTATTAAACGCGCCCAACAGTCACAGTAATTTGCCTTGGAGGCGTGCTTGTCGATCACTAGAGCGGACACTTCCGTGCAACAGGAACATTCCAACAGCTCCATTGTTGTTCGCTCTAGGAGGAACCTATTAAGACTGCCGAGTGGTTGGTGAAATACACAAGGACCAAGTGATAATGATGATCTGCAGTCAACCTCAACATTGTCTTTCCGAAGATTGACTTCTTTTTTGTCTAGAAATGTTTATATTAAAACAGTTCATTCCCTTCAGAAGTTTGAACAAAACAGTTAGAACACGAACACTAATATATGCGAGTATTTCGTACTGACCCGTCAGTACCACATTTATAATAACATGAAACAGGTTAGGATAGGTCACCAAGTCCAGGTCGGGGTGAGTTCACTAGCAAGTGTTTCTGAATACACAAGGTCGTCTTCAGATGTTTGATTGCAACCGTCTCAGCAAACCGGAAGAATCTTGGAATGGAGTGACGTGATAGGACTCTGAATGCACAAACTGGAGCAGCATCGTGACAGGTGGTCAGGACATGTATTTATAGTAGTTTATGAAGTTGTGGCCCCGCGGTCGAATGTTTCCGTTCGTACTTTCAACACCTGGCTGATTGCCTCTAAGTTATGAGCTCATGATGCACTGTCAAATGTATTTAAGGGAGTAATTAAATGAAAGGATCACTTGACTGTTGACAGCACTGACCCAAAGTATATAGATGCCATTGAATTTATCAGCAATGCAAATTACATGCATACGTAAGATGAGACAAGAAGACTAATTCGTTAGGTGGTGCAACGTGAGAAACAATTTAGCTGGTCTCATGCTTTTACGGCCTCAGCCACATAGGCTCGTAATGTCGTTTGTTGCTTTGTGGACTCAAACTAATCTACGAGAAGTATGGTCTGCTGCGATAGATCGCCCCCCGCAGTGCCAAAGGCTGAGGGCCAAGACGATCTCATTCCATCAGTAGTTCACTTGTTACAGTGGGTGCGGCGCACTGAGAATGTTCCTCTGGGTTGACCACAACTCAGAATAGCTCTTGTATTGAGAAATAGTATTAATGTAGTTCGTGAAAAGCACAAGAAAGTAGGCTTAACTCTAAATATGACTGGGGTTCTGACGTCTGTTATTTCATTTCAGGTTACTCGATAGACAGTGGAGAAGAGCGTGCACCGATGTGTCTAGAGCAGAGGTGCAGAGGTTGGATTTTTACCATTTGCTGAATTTTAAAGCAGCTTTCTCCTTACCATCTCTCTGACTTGTATGGTTCCGTTCGACACTATTGAAGTACTGGAACTCATTGTTGTAAAAATATTTCAATCTAGTCTCGTACTTCACCCTAGGTTAGGATGCATTAGAAACTATCTGGTAGACTCGCAAGTGTTGTGCCTCAGTTATACCGTATTGATGCGTGTCTAGGCCTGGATATTAATCGGCTGGCCTACTGGCTAATCGGTCTTGTGCACGTTTATACATGTGTCGAGCTTCACGAATCACTTGGCTACATTGCTACAGTTACGTTGACTGCTGGTTTCTATTTTTTTCTGAAAGCATCCGTGTGCATGTTCTATGTCACGTGCACGCGGCACGAATGCAGCTGCTACGTGCTGACTGTGCTTCGAATAAAAGATATGACAGGGGATAATGTCAGCATAAACCAGGGTTTTCAAGTTTCACCAGTTTTGTTTAAGATTGCAGTAGAGTACTGTCTATGTCACTCAGAGAGGACCGCTGTAAACATCCTAACCGGTGTCTAATGAAACTTGACTAGGCTTACAACCAACTGTTGCTGTTTGACAACTTTCAACGAACCATGGACGAAGGTAGACAAAATTCTACGTTCTGCAAAGTGTTTTGAAATGTGTTCTTAGTTTCAACTTGTTACGTGGTTCACCTAGCCTGTGTAGTGTATACGTGTGCCTTATATTGCGTTGCTGCTGTTAGTCACTTCGCATTCCGAGGGTTACCGGAACAAAACACTGGCTCGGAGATCAGTTCGTCGGGTTGCCTTTAACATTCTTGTTTGTGATAGGTAGGCATGGTCCTCTAACACAACTGTACGTATACAAATCAACATTCACAAACATAGCCCTCGAATATCCGACCAGCGATGCAAGTGTGTAGCAAGGAGCAACAAGGTGTAACAGGAAATAAACAGAAATGGGAATAGGTAACGAATACTTTGTCACAAAGACCAGACCCATGCATAGATTTATGCAGTTGAACGTCACACTGAGAACGTCAGTGCATCCTCTGTCCTTCACAGCGTATCCCGTCGAGGACGGCTTGTTGGCATGAGGAACAAGATGGGAGACGGTTGACATGGCGAAAGTAAACAAAATAACTGTCAGTAGGCTCATCAGAGTGAGTGATTGCTGTCTCCCAATTTGGGGTCGTTATGAGTGAGTACATTAGAAGCGATGATGGCTACCGTTGTAACCCTTGACTCGGTACGCTGGTTCGTCCTCGATATAATAAGACGATTGATAGGAAATCGGGTTCTGCTCCTTGATGTAATTAACACGGCAATCTTGGTCCCGAAAATACGTGGCGGTCTCCGTTAATTGCGCCCAAGACAAACCAAAAGACGGGTGCAAAAAACAACTTTGTTCGGCCCCGAAACGTGTGCAACAAGGAGAAAAATTGCATGGTATTTATAGGATGCATAGTGACCTACTGACATCCTCGAATCAGAAAACCGAAGGACAGACATCAAACAAGCAGTTAAGGTCACCAAACCACTAATGAGTGTAGCGGACTAAAGGCCAGTCAAGTAAAAAACTAGTGGAGGTCACCTCTCGAATGTCCACAACATTTCCGCTTATTATGATTGGATAGGATCGTCTTCTCGAGGAAGGAGGCGGTTTTGGACGGAGAAAATGGGTTCCTCTAACTGCTACTCAAGCTCAAATTATTAAGCTGTTGATCTTGAGTTAAAGACAATTAACGCGGTGGACAGTAACACGGTAACTTTTTGAGAGTACTGTCTTACTCACACCTGAAACTCGGTTGGTTTATTGTGAAGGTAGGGACCACCCTTTTAAATTTTTTAGATTGGATGTGGAAGTATTACAAGTGAAATACCTACCTGCCTTTTCCTTTTTCTCCACATAAGTAGTTTCTCTTGATTATACGAAGATTAGGCGTTAGATATGAACAATGATGTTCTGCTGTTTTTGAAGGTTATATAAATGAGTTTTGCGTATGTTCAAGCAATATTTGTATGGTCTGATAACAAACGGTCTCATCAATGTCTATCATTGTTTTTCAGATTCGGATTTAGAAAACTTTGCGCTGAAGTCTCCCAGGATGCGTCACCGAAGCTAAACAACCCAGGATATCAGAGCAAGAACAAATCATGGAGTACACTTGGCGAGGTTCCCAGAGTATGTTTCCGCATCCAGTCAGAGCATATGCATGGAATCGTTTAAGTAGAGTTCACAGTTTTCTTGTTCTATTTTCCATGTTGTATCGAGTATATGAGAGTGATATGTTCACAAAAACGCATTCAGAAGGTCGGTACTTATCAGAGTTACTACGGGTGCGTAGATAACCGTGACTCAGCTTATCTCTGTTTACTCAACCTAACAAGAACAACCAAAACGTTTTATTTTGAGTGAGTAATGTCCGCTGAGAAGGGGAGTGAGGCCTTCTTCTGTATGGAATTTGTGGACAGACAAAGATATCCCACCTGCTCGTACGACAGCAAAACAATCTATTCTGAACTGTTTGCTTAATAATGGAACAAAAAACATTGTCGCGATGGGATAATTTAAACAAATTTTTCCATGTGTGTGTTCGCAAACAGAATGGTGGTGTACAATAGTTTGAGCCCATTTATCATTTGGTGTTCACTACGCTGCTATGGCAACAAATTGTTGGGATATCTGGTGGTTGTCGCCGTAATTGATCAAGTAATCAAGACTTGGATGGACTAATTTGAGATTGTGATCATGATAGTGCAAACCGGTCAGTATAGGGAAACCGAAAATATCTTTTGAATTTGTCCTCTGTGTTCCACCATCAGAGCAGACACAACACAAACATCTAAAAGAACTGGTTGAAATGATGAGACTATGCGGATCAGTAGCTACATAACTGGGGATCCAACACGTAATCCGCGTGAATACGTTCTATTATATAAACACGGGTTTCACTACCAGAAGTGAGGAGTGTTGAAAAGCACGTAACGAAGTTGTTTGAATTGTTCACGGATGATCATAGTATGTTTGCAACTATCATTACCTGCGTGTATACACAGAAACAGAAATTTCAGAAGAATTAGGAGGACTTCCATGCTGATCACAATGTGAAATTGGACGTTCTCTTTAGACTTTACACAGCGGAATAAACCACCCAGAAAAAGTCGACAACATTTATCATTTTTTCTGGTAGTTAGGCTTGACAATTGGGCTTGTGCGTTGTATTGATTCTGAGGGCTACGCTTATCAGGACTTCGGTTCTTTCAGGTTCAGTCGTATCACAGCTGCCGAATAAGAGCAACCAGGCAGAAAGCGCTTACAATTCTATGTATGTGTATTAAAATAGTGACTGCGTAGAAGTGTTTAGGCAGTAAGGCATGACCTTATGAGTATACAGCAAATTAATCTTGATATGTATGTGTCCTTAATAGCATTACTGAGACACTTCGTTAATGTTTCAGCCGCTGTTTCACCTATGGAATGCCTTGAAAGATAGTACACATTTTTTGTCATTGTGTATTACTATACTTTTCAGGTCAACGGTTGTGATCTTGCATAGGACAGGTTCTTGTCAGTTATTTCAAAGAAACAAATCGTACAGAAATTTGAATTCATCATCGGTAGTATCAGGGAAACATATTTTCAAGACCCAATTTGCTACACGGCCTGAGAGTGATTTTCAACTTCAGCACAGAACTATCTATCTGCCTACGGTTTGTACTCTGTGTGTTTCTGTTGATGAAACAAGCCGGCCTGGTTGTTGTTATCACACAGCTTGTCAATCACCTCCGTTAAGTGCTTGTGCTGAGCAGCTGTGGTTATGTAACTGTATCTTTTTCTCGTTAGGATGTTTCGACATCGTTTTGAAATGTTCCAAGAGGTTTAGCGGAATTTCCACATCAAGAAGGTCGTACGGCTTACGTGCACATGGGTAGGTTGAAAAAACAGATTGGTTGGCTCTTAGAAAATGAGTGGACGCAATCTCGCCAGCTATAGAGAATGAAAAAAGCTAGCTGTTGTGGTCCCAGTCACCTGGGCCATCTTAACCAGACATTGAGTCATCCTAAACTGGAAAAGGTAGGGAGTTTTATATATGAAATTTTGTTTATGCACTCCCGTCATCTCTCTCAGATCATCGCTCCGTCTTATCTTACTCGGTAACTGGTTCCTATACGCACATTGTTGTGTCGAGCATGCAAACAAAATACACAGTCTAACCAGGCAGTATAACGGAGCGGAGAGAAACTGTATAGTAGAGGTATATTCGACACCTATCACCAGCGTGCTTTATGCGAAGCAGTAGCCTATCCAATTACAGACGTAAACAAACGAAAGGTATGTGGACGCATACGGGGAATGCCACGAAGGCATGCTTGCAAGGCGGCAGCAAACGATTTTCGAGAAACATCATTAGTTTTTATTGCAAGATTGAAGGACTGCAGAATTCAAGTTTGTCTGAGTGGTCTTCATGGCAAAGCAATTACGCACAAGGTACGAAAGCTTTTTGGACCGGTCGTGTCATCATTTGTTCGACAATCTCCGGGCCAGTGTTAGCGGTGTGAATTCTTCACCGCATGATCAAGCCCCATGGGATTAGCACATCATTTCGCATTTTCTCGGTTTATTCCACGGCGAGAAGATATGACCAGACCGATCGGGACATGTGGAAAATCTTAACGGTCCAACAGAAGCGGATAAATATTGCTTGGAAATTGCCATGCTACGGTGATATACGTCGAGTTAATTCTGGTGTTGCTTATGTGAAACATTTCAATCTTTTACCAAGCTGAAAAATTGAATAGCCATAAAATATCATAGAGGACAACAGTTGGTGTCTTGTTCACAATCTGCTGTAGCCAGTTTACTGGAAGCAAAACTAGCGGATATCTATCATCAGTAGGTCGACGGAAACACAACTCTTCCTTTTGATGCTCAACTTAAAACTACGTCCACACTTCAGACTAACCCGAGTTACGTCTTTCTCAACTTAGTGCTGGGTTCATTAGAAGTGATTTTTAACACAAAAAGCGATGTTGTGTATGCCGGTGATTCAGCGAAATTGTGTTATTCAGTTTTTTGGCCTTCATCTATTCGCTGGTTGCGCGGTGCTTGGGGAGTTCGTGCCGGTCTGAGTTTAGAAGCACTTATTGTGGTAATACATTGAACGTCTCAGAGAGAATGCGACATGCATTAGGGACTAGTGAAGCAGTTTGATAATCAGAATATGTCAATCTTTTTTTCAAATTGGTCAGTTCGTATCTTTTTGGCTTGAGGTGGACAAAGCAAATCCGATGTGACGTGTTAATCGCACGACAGCTGTTCTCAAAGCAGCGACGAATCAACCCGAAGGCACTCTATCAGCCTGAGATAGTCATAACAGCCTGTTGCGATTATTTTTCATACTTGTGCATATTTCGTTTTCTATGAAAGCTATTCAAACCACGTTTAGTCCACAAATTCGTAATATAAAGTTTTTTTGCCTACATCGCGAAATGTTTTCTCTAGATTGTTCTTGAAATAGATAAATCAAAAAGTTTGAGTGATTGTATGGTTTTGTCACGGAATGCTTATTTGTATGAAACTTAGCCTAACGATGAAACACTCAAAAACGTGTTCATCTGTCACTTTGTATTCTCATGCCTTGATCGGATGTTTCTGTAGATTTCTCAAACAGGAACTTGTTCATTAGTAGAAAACATTTACGCCCAATAGATTGGTCAGTTGTGATTAGTGGAACAAAAGTTTATCTCACAATCGAATATGCGAATGTGACCAGTTATACACAACACTTAATGTGTAATTCCGATTAAGCGGCAATGAATGTTTCGGCTGTCTCTTCCAAGTCGATCGCACGGCTTCTTAAATTTTGTCTGACAATCACCATTTTAATCCTCGTTAGGCATTCCATAGCACGTGTTGTCATCCCGGTCAGACGGTATAGCGATTCAGTTTGTGAGTGTTTCAACTATCACTTGAGTCTGTGCCGGCTAAAGTCACTTAAAACTGGAATTCACATTTCTGAAGGGCTACAAAACCAGTCTATCGCATTACTGTATGTTTTAATAATAACCGACCATTATAGGAAGCCAAAACTTATAGCCCTTTGTACTGGCTTTATATCACCACTAAAACTGATTAAGAGCGATTCGAGGTAGACCTGACATTAAAATCTACTGATAGAATATAGTGTGTGGCGGAATGGGCAGAACAGCGCACAATTTCCTACCTGATGTCAGTTTTGTGAATCCTCTATCAGTGGATCCCTATTTCATACCTGAAATCACAGGTCAGCAAGGGAGCAGCATGGAACGATGCAACAGCCATGACGTTCCTCATTGAGAAGTTCGAATCGTTCAAATATAAAATCAAAACTGAAATGAACTTACTCAAACGGCAACAACAAGTAAGTTAGTTTGCTGCATACACTTTTGCAGGGATTCGGTTTCCATTACAACGAACCAACTTTGGCTGTGACAGAATGTTAGGTATTTTTTAAAGTGTGCAACTTGCTGAGAGCTGTTTATGTCCGCGGAAAGACAAACCAGCTTGGGTCGCCAACTCGCGCTGCCTATAACCAAATGAACGCAAAAGTAATGATTATATGGCGATAGCTTTCAGTATCAGCCACTGCGTATCTGAACATATGGTTACACTGTGAGTATACGGATACAGAAGTGGTCCCCTAATCCAAAAGAGCTGTAATGCAGTAGACCAGACAGGTAGTATGGGTTAGCTGCAACGGCTATGGGTCACCAAACTTCAAGTGGTGCTCATGTGGGCGACAAAATGGCTTAGTAAGTCGTTTCGTTGATAATGTATCAGGAAGTCAACCGAGCGACGGAGTCAACGTGAATCGGCTAGCTAGAAAGCCACTATGGAGCTTAACTCAGGCCAATTACTGCGAACACAGCAAACAACATCGTTTCGTGGCGCTGACAAACGGAATCCTCCAGAGCTAGAAAACCCGCAAGTAAGTCCAAACGTAAACACGATGATCGCTTATGACAGTCAGAGTAGTCGGTGAACCACAAAGGTGAATTCTTGGGCGCTAAATTGTCAAGTTACCTACACTCACTTCCACAATATTTGGGAAGAGCCCAGGTTTACAACTTATTCGATAAATCATAATAAGGGCCAATGAGCGATTGATACCCATCCTTGTTTTGGTATTGATATGTTCGCCGAGCTTGGCATTTAGGTTGCAAACGTTTCATCACCAGGCGAGGTGACATCATCAGTGCATAAGTGTTTCAGCGTATATTTTGAATGTGAAGATTGATCGATGCCTGCTCTTATATAGAAGAGTGAGTTGACCTACTAGCCTGGATTCTGGTTGGTCGCTTTCCGTCGTGTTTGACCACTGATCCGACCCACCATTGGTTGATTTTTGTCTTATCAGTTCAAGTTGCTCTGTTTGGGTTTACCGGTATTTGGGCTCGATGGTGTTTACGTCTCCTAAAATCCTTGATTCGCATTGGTTCGTAGATTTTGTCTAGTTCGATGTGTTTGTTTATTGAACCGGTTGATGAGTACCAAGCTTCGAGAAATTCTCT